>JANAVB010038368.1:0-20663 GCA_029216955.1 Iris pallida | reverse complement strand
TGCCTCTGCCACCCGTTCGCTGTCGGGTTGTACGTATCGAAGCAATATCTGGATGTGATGTTTGTCGCAGAACCGATAAAAGGTGTAGCTTGCAAACTGCGAACCATTATCGTGGATGATCCTCCGGGGCAGTCCAAAGCGATAGATGACGTGATGCTTGAGGAAGCTGATCATGTTTGAGGTTTTGACTTCTGTAAGTGGAACAGCTTCTGCCCATTTGGAGAAGTAATCCGTGATCGCAAGTATGAAGCGATGTCCACGGAAGGAAGGTGGAGTAATTGGACCGATGATGTCCATTCCCCATGCTTCAAATGGCCAAGACGCCACTGTCGGATATAGAAATTCGATGGCTGGTGAATAAAGTCTGCGTGGACTTGGTGTTTTTCTATAAATAAATTCACTTTATTTATTTTGAATCTGAGAAAATTACAACTGTAGGAATCTAATCTAGAAGACGATTACTTTATCCCTTGGACGATGCGATGAAGAAAACTCGAACTTCGAAGAACTTGGACAGCAACTGGGAAATCTTTTTGTTCTCTGAATTAATTATAGTATCTGATGAAGATGAAGAAACTCTCTTTTATAGAGTTCTGGATAACTGTTCTGAAGCATACGCTTAGTCAGTTACTTGACGTGTGCATAACTGCAGGGACGCGTGGCAAATTCTGATGGAGACACGTTGGAGTGCGGTTGAAAGTAGTAGAATATATCTAGGAGAGATTGGTGGCATGGATGCCACGTTGCATAACTTCTGAATAACTGAGTAACTGAGTACAGGACACGTGAGAACGTGTGTTGACTGTACGTTGAAAGTCATCCTGGATGCATTTGCTGTGATACGCTGTCTTTAAAGAGTCATACGCTAGCTTTTGAAGGCACATGTCTTGCATACGCTGACTTGGGCAGCATAGAGCCATATAAGGCTGATACGCTTACTTTATTGATAAAAGTCGTATGGGGTCCATATGCTCACTTGGTTGGCAAAGAGTCGTATGGAGTCCATACGCTCACTTGGTCGGCAAAGAGTCATATGAAGTCCATACGCTCACTTGGTTGGGCAATGAGCCTTATGGAGTCCATACGCTCACTTGGTTGGCAAGGAGTGTATGGAGTCCATACGCTCACTTGGTTGGCAAGGAGTCGTATGGAGTCCATACGCTCACTTGGTTGGGCAATGAGGGAGTAGACACGTGGCTGTCCTCAATCTTCTCAAATACGCCATATCTTCAAATACTGACAAATATCTCTCGAGCGTCGTACTGCAGATATGATGCTGACAGACTGTCAGAAATGACAGTAATGGCTGCATTTATGATGGCTGCTGAGCTATCCTCGTAAGAGACAAAATCATTTCTCGAAAACCTATACGACGGCTAATCTTCATAGAAGCTGTCTTTGCACGAAAGACGAAGTGTCAGATTCATCCTTCATTAAATACATGCTGTGCTGTCATCTCAGGAAATAATAAAATATCACTGAGTACGGCCTTTAGATGAGCGTATGGCTTTGGCTGAGCGTAGGGTCTTGAGCGTATGGCTTTGACTGAGCGTATAGCCTTGAGCGTATGATTTTGGCTGAGTCTCATGTCAGCGTGTAATAATTTTTCACACCCTACAAGACCCCCTTCAAAGTTTTCGAACTTTATGAATTTCAAAAGTTCGAAATTACTTTGAACTTAAAGTGGGAATAAGTCCTGACATGCTGGCATGAGTTTGTTATCTTCCTCAATATCAGTGCAAATCTTTAGGGATTCTGTTTAAAGAATAGCCGCCGTTTGAACTTCTTCTTTTCTTCTATAAATAGGTCTTCCAAAACAATTTATTCTTTACTTTTGCATTCGTCTTCGAGAGAAAAAAACTCAAGACTCAACTTCTTCTTCTTCGACTCAAGCTTATCAATGGCGCCCAAGGTTGATGCTGCTCGATGATAAGGTATCAAATCTTGATGACGAACTTCATACGTTCCTCTGATCTGATTGATGATAAGCTTGGTCTCCATAAACTTCTAAATATTGAATATCTAGATGTTTAGCAAGTTGAAGACCGATGAGCAATATATTGTATTCGGCTACATTGTTTGAACATGATTGATCCAGAGAATAAGCCCTCTGAATAGTTAATCCTTCTGGGGATACGAGAACAATCCCAACTCCGGCGACAATATCGCCATTAGGACCTATTCTAGATGCTCCATCAAAGAATAGACGCCAGGTAGGAATTTCTTCAGAAACCAGATTTGAATCCAGAACTTCATCAGGAATCTCATCATATAATTTAGAATCTTCTGGAACCGCATGAGCTGCCAGAAAATCAGCAAGAGCTTGTCCTTTAACTGACTTTCTGAGGAATATAATGCATGTCGTATTGAGCTAACAAGATTCCCAATTAGCTAGTCTGGAGTTGAGAATACCGGGTTTCTTCATCATAATCCTGATGGGATTCACTCTGGAAATGACGTGAATCGTTTGACCGATAATATAATGTCGCATTTTCTGAACAGCAACATTAATGCTAGGCATTCTTTCTCGATTGGAGAATAACGCGGTTCAGCGCCTGTCATTGTGCGACTGAGATAATAAATAGCCTGTTCATGGCCATCTTTATTTTTCTGGGCGAGTAATGCACCAAGAGAATGATCCATGGCTCGAACATATAGAAGGAATGGTATTCCCGAGACGGGAGGTACCAAAACCGGAGGGTTCATGAGATACTGTTTGATATCGTCAAATGCTTTTTGACATTCTTCGTTCCAGACGAAAGATACACCTTTCTTCAGAAGTTTGTTGAATGGTCTGCAGCGTCCTGATAAGTTGGAAATGAATCTCCTGATATAAGCAATTCTTCCTTGAAATCCTCGTAGCTCTTTTAAGGTGCGTGGAGGACGCATCTCTTGAATGGCTTTGATCTTCTCGGGATCCACGTGTATACCTTTAGCGGTAATGACGAAGCCGAGAAATTTGCCACTAGAGACGCCCAGGAAGGACTTAGTAGGGTTCATTTTAAGTTGATGCTGACGCATTAAATCAAAGATAGTCTTCAAATCTTGGATATGATCCTCCTTTCGTCGACTTTTGACTGCAATATCATCAACATAGCATTCGACTATTTTCGGAGATGTTCGCGGAATATAGTGCTCATTGCTCGCTGATATGTTGCTCCTGCATTCTTGAGACCAAACGGCATCACTGTATAACAGTATGTACCGATCGGCGTTCTGAAGGAAGTATGTCTCTCGTCGTCTGAAACATTTTGATTTGTTGTATCCCGAATATCCATCCATGAATGACATTCGTTCGAAACCACATGTGTTATCGATCATGACATCGGTAATTGGAAGAGGAAACTCGTCTTTAGGACAAGCTGCATTGAGATCGCGAAAGTCTATACAGACTCGGATCTTGCCAGGTCTTTTTGAGGACAGGAACGATGTTAGCCACCCATTCAGGATGTTGTTCCTCTCGAATAAATTCGGAAGCCATAAGCTTGTTGACTTCAGCTTCAATTGCATCCATAATGTCTGGACGAAATTGTCGCTGTTGTTGTTTGACTGGTTTAGCATTTGGCATGATATTAAGTTTGTGCATTGCAATCTTTGGATCTAAGTCCTGGCATATCCTCATAACTCCAGGCGAAGACATCGATATAATCATGAATAAGCTTGATCATGTCTTGTTTATCTGTTTCTGAAAGACTTTCGCTGATGAATATTGGTTTAGGGGACCCTTCTTCACCAACATCAATTTGGATCAGTTTATCTTCAGTAGGAGGTTCCCTCTGCTCGAACCTGAATTCCCATTGATTAGTCTAATCTTTGAGCCCATTGTTCTGATTCGGGTGATATTTCAAAATCATCCTCATCTTCATCATTTTCTTGCGGGCCATCAACAGAGACCATATTGATGGATAGAATAGAGCGATGGAGATCGCCAATACTTGTGTCAGAATCCCAAGAAAGGGAATCGGAAGACTCAGATCGTTCATCTTCAGATCGTTCGTCTTCATCGAATTTTGAATCTTCATGGACTATGTTGATAAAGGAGGTAGGAGCAATGTAACCCAAACCACATTTTGTCCTTCCGTATTTTAATAGAGGAATTCGAACAGGCATTCTTCTTCCTTTTCCATTATTGAGGCTGGTTCTGAAGTCATAACCCATATTCTTGATGATATTTTTGGACTGTTGACTGTAGCGACGTAATTGTAACCTTCCAGTATCGTCGTTTTTGTCATCTTCTTCCAGATTAGAAGGATTCTGGGGTCCTTTGTAGAAGAATATTGGATTTTCTCCCTTCTTTCGAATAGGAACCACGAAGTACGATTTTTGTATAGACTCTAATGATACATCTGTATGAAGAGTTTGAACAACTCCTATAGTTAGTGGCTCTAAGCTATCTAGCAATTGTAAATAACTTTGTACATGATTACAGACATCAATATACTGCAAAGGAGATGCTTCATTAATATTAGATACTGTATTTACAACAGAAGGCTGAGCCTTATCAGACTTAGTCAAATTAATGACAAAAGGGGGAGAGGAAGAGCGATCAGAAGTTTTGTTTCGATTAAGATCGATAACAAAAGGCTCAGAAGAGGTGAGCTCCCTTGAAGAAGATCGTGGATAAGTAGTACGTCCACTGACTGGAATGACTAGAGTATCTGGTCTAGCCTGAGAAGATGGAGGGGGAGTGGCACGTCCACTGACAGGAATTATCAGCGAACTTTGTGGAGCTTGGGAAGACGATACAGTAGTACGTCCACTGACAGGAATTATCAGTGAGCCTTGTGGAGCTTGGGCAGATGATGAAGTAGTACGTCCACTGACAGGAATTATCAGTGAGCCTTCTTCAGATGATTTAGCAGACTGCGGAGGAGTGATACGCCCTTTTACAGGAATAACAAAGGTATCGACTTTTGATATCTCATCATCATTATCCATAGCTTGCAAGACTTTTGAGTATTCATCTTGTACATGCGAGCGTCATTGAAGTAAGCTTCGACTCCTTTGAATGGATAGAGATCTGCAACCTCCTTTTGAACTTCTCCATTATCATCAACATATTTGAAGCACTGATGAAGAGTCGAAGGAACGACATTATGTTCATGCAAGAATGGTCTCCCCAATAGAGCATTGTATGAGCAACCATGATTGTCGATGATGTAAAAAGTAACTTTAGTGCGAAGATCGCCTATTTGAAATTTGAGGCGAATCTTGCCCAAAGGCTCACTTTTTCCTTGATTGAATCCCAAGATGGTAGTGATAGTGCTGGAAAGACTATGCACAGGTATCTTCAGTGCATCTAGCATAGCCTTTGGCATAATACTGAGAGCAGGATCCTGGATCAATCAGTAGACGATCAACCTTCATAGAATCGATATATCCTGTATGATATAAAGGACGGTCATGTCGATTATCCTCTAGCAGCATATCGTCCTGCGTAAAGGTAATGTTTGGAATAAATTCCAATACATTATGGCAATGAGAGACAGGTTCTGTTTCCAACTTCTTGAGGAGAGTTAGGCAGGTTTCTGCTTGCAACAGTGCTTCACTCAGAGTTTCTCGAGTCTCTTTAGAGAGGCGTAAGAGCTCAAAGATTGATAATTTAGCTGGTGTATTGGCTAGTTGAGCCAATATATCAAAATTATAAGGCTTTTCAAGTCCTGTAGGAGATGACTTCTTCAATGGTTTATCGAAGCGACTTGTTGTTTGCCTTTGTCAGCTGCTGTTGGTTTAGAAGGAACTGTCTCAACAGGAATCATTTGAAGGCTCTTCAGTAGAGACTGGTGTTGGAGCTGTAACCGGAGGGACATCAGAGTTTCTCCAGGAATGTCAGCATAATCTTTCAGATATATTTTTCCTGATCGAGTTCCAGCATGAACTTCGACTTCAGATTCCGGTTCAGGGTCTATGGAAACCATGTTGCAATTCTTATCTTGCTCTTGGTTCTTTTATGCTTGATGAGAGCTTCATTCCAGAAACCAAGGCCAACACGAGATTGATTATGCCTCATAGTGATGGCTAAAGGTGCTCGGAGTCCTTTGCCTGAGTTCAAACCAGGAGCAGTGGCTAGATCATAACCCATCTTCGCCATTAATTCACGAGATTGTGAACTGTATAGATGAAATGCAGGCTTGTACCTATCTTCAGATTGAGGTACAGATTTTATCTCCGTAGGGAGTGAATTTCCTGCCAAGATGAAAGTAGAGGTTAGATAAAAATCGGGTGTGAAACTAGAAGTCACATTGCATGACTTAGTCTTTCCGAGCTTCTTTTTAGACAAAGGAGTCTTCCGAGGAGAAGAGGAAGACGTCTCAAACTCCGTCATTAAATCCGGGTGGATCCACATGATCTCTCCCTTCTTAGTTGTGACAGGAACAAGTCCTTCATTCTGTGCTGGTGGGATGTTCACAACTTCGAGAGTTGCTTTGGGGATAGGAACAATCCCACTTTCCACCATTAAAGGAGGGAAGTCACCGAACTGCATTGAAATTACATTTGCTGTGACTGTCTTGTCTTTGGGTGTCAGTGTCACAGCTCCTGATTTAATCATCTCTTGGATCTTTCCTTTTAATACATAGCAAGACCGGATTGTATGACCCAGCATTCTATGATATGGACAGTATTTTGGATGATCTGTCTTGTTGGCTTCATCAGGCTTTTTGAATTTCTGGCAATTGTATTTTGTTACCTTTGAGCAAGCATTCAAAGATACCCTGAACATCGTCATCGTCGAAAGAATATTCTTCCTTCGGCCGAGGAGGTCTCTGTTGTTGATTTGTTGGAGCTGGAGTAGCTTGGGTAGTCTTTACCTCTTGACTATTGCTTTGGAGATTGACTTCAAGAGCCTCTTTCCTTTGCGATTATTGGGTCGAGTACTATTGCTAGCACTCTGATTTAATTCCTTGGGAGCCATTTGTACCCCCAGCCTTTGAAGGTCTCAGCACTGACTTCAGCAGCTTGGCACTGACGATGAAATGAAGGCCAATCTTGAAACTGAGTGGACCCTGTCCACATACTGATGATTGGTAAGAGATTCGACTTGCAAGTGTCGATAGTAACAGCATCGGGAGTTCCAGAGAGGCATTTTAGGGCTTCTCTTCTGAATCTTTCAATGAAGTCCTCAGTAGTCTCATTATTTTTCTGTTTAATTCTTATGAGGGCTGACATGGTCATGTCATTGAGTCCTTCATAGAACCGTTCAAGAAACATTTGTTTGAAACCAGGCAAATGAAGTAATGCACCCATCCGGGAGACTTCTATACCATTCATAAGCTGTTCCTTTGAGACATCCGACGAACACCCGAGTGAGGAGGGCATCGCTTGGTTGCAACTGATCAGTCATTACTTCAAAGTGATTAATGAACTGACTTGGGGAGGTAGTTCCATCAAAGAAAGAGATAGTCGGAGGCTTGTATTTAGGAGGATATGATACTTGCTTCCATTCTATCGGTAAGGTTGCTTGATACCTAACCTTTGTAAACCATCCTTTTGTTTAAATGCCTCAAATTGAGTTCGGAGATTCCTTAACTCTTCAGTAACAATTCCGGAAGATTGTGGAGTTGTAACTTGTTGAGTGTAATTGGGAGGAGGGACTGCAGCATATGTACCACCCCCAGCTCCAGACTGACTTGGAGTGGGTTGTACAGGAACATTAGATTGTACCCCCGGAATAGTAGAGGGTTCCGGATTTGGGGCAACGGGAGTATTTAATACCACTGGTGGTACTGTTTGTTGAACTTGCTGAGTTTGATGCTGAGCTTGCATAAGAGTGTGCATAGCATTCAATGTATCTGCCATAGCTCGCAACTGTTGTTCCAAGGAAGAAATCCTTCTGCTCATGAGCTTCAGTGCTAGTTGAAGGTTCATGATTGCCGTCTACCATGTAAGTGGTAATCATTCGAGGAATAGACGATGAAAACAGTCTGTTCTGAATCATCGCTGTGTGAGTCAGTATCTTTCCCGGGCTATTTACAGGGAGTCAATACTGGAAAATTGGACTCTCCAAGGAAGTCCTCTGTGATCTCCGGATTACCACTTGGATGAGAAGAAGAAGAGACCCTGGCCAAGGCTCCGGTCCTGGATCGGGTGCCGAGATAAACACCATCTTCAGAATCTGATATAGCATCAGACCGTATGCTACCCCCAATATTTCTGGAAGTCATGTTGACAGAAGCATAAAGAGGTTCATCTTCATCCAATATTGGTTCATATTGAATCCGTTCGAAAACAGATCGTCTTTTTGGTGAACAACAACACTGAATCACAACCCGAGGTTGGAAGTTGCAACCATGCTTTTCATGGCAAATATGAGCAATGTCATGGCCAGATGGAGTGTCAATTCTCCGTTTATTTTGCAAATACTCCCGGAGATCTGTAGGAACAGATTGGGAAGTACTTGAAGATAGTTTCTGTGTAGAAACTTGTCTTTTGTTCTTCTGTCTTCTCGGTTCTTGAGTGTATAAAGACTGATTAATTTGAGCCACATAGTTCTTAGCATATTCTGCATCAGAGTCTAGTATAATTGTCTCAGTTTGATCAGGCTTCTTAATACCAGAAGTGGAACTGAGATGATTCTGATTAAGCTTGTTACGAAGATCCGTAGGAGATATGACTTTGGTATCAGTCTTGGATACTTGTAATTTGCCTTTCTCAGATCGAGAAATTTTGAGAGAAGGAAGATGGGTATTATTCCGACTAGGAGTCGGTAATAATCCATCTTTAGAGGAAGTAGCCAAAAGGCATTTTCCTTTGTTTGATCTAGTAAGAGTACTAGTCAAATTAACTCCAGAGGTAAAGACCTTAGGAGTAGAGGAGTTGACTAAAGAGTCTTTCTCCTTGGTTGGTACAAGATGTGCAAGTTGTGGGGGAATCATTTGTATGTTCTGTGGAAAAGAACCCCCAGCCTGATTTTGAGAAACAGTCAAAGGACTGTATCTGTTAGCATACGCTGACTTCAGTTTGGACTTCTGGTCATACGCTGCCTTTTTACTAGCATACGCGGCTTTGGCTTAGCGTACGCTGCCTGCTGTTGGCTTTTGTACGCTGCCTTTGCCGTACGCTGCCCTTTGACTGCCATACGCACAGAGTCATCAATGGCTAAAGAGCCGACTGCTGTCGTAAGAGTAGAAGGAGAAGAGACTTTGACATATCCAGAGATGGTTTCCTTGGACACGCTGACTTGGTTAAAGAACCCACTTTGTCAGCGTGACTAGGAGAAGCCACTGTTGCCGTGTTCAGAGAAGCCGAAGTGTGCTTCGTTGAAGTTGAAGACGTGTTCTTGTCAGCGTGAGAAGTGACAGAAGCGTCTCGGGCTGTCGAAGAAGACTTAGGGACATAGACAGAGCGTCCCTTCTTCTTGGCAGCAGGAAGAGCGGAGGAAGCAGTTCGGCCCTCCTTCGCCTTGAGCATTTCTTCGTAAGCAGATTGGTCGAATTGTACGACCATCGTCTTCTTCGTCGAGCCGATCGACGAAGTATCGCATTGAGTTGTTGCTATCTCATTGGAGGAGACAGCTTTCCCCAGCAGAGTCGCCAATTTGTTTTCCATAAATAAATTCACTTTATTTATTTTGTATCTGAGAAAATTACAACTGTAGGAATCTAATCTAGAAGACGATTACTTTATCCCTTGGACGATGCGATGAAGAAAACTCGAACTTTGAAGAACTTGGACAGCAACGGGCAATCTCTTTGTTCTCTCTGAATTAATTATAGTATCTGATGAAGATGAAGAAACTCTCTTTTATAGAGTTCTGGATAACTGTTCTGAAGCATACGCTTAGTCAGTTACTTGACATGTGCATAACTGCAGGGACGCGTGGCAAATTCTGATGGAGACACGTTGGAGTGCGGTTGAAAGTAGTGAATATATCTAGGAGAGATTGGTGGCATGGATGCCACGTTGCATAACTTCTGAATAACTGAGTAACTGAGTACAGGACACGTGAGAACGTGTGTTGACTGTACGTTGAAAGTCATCCTGGATGCATTTGCTGTGATACGCTGTCTTTGAAGAGGAGTCATACGCTAGCTTTTGAAGGCACATGTCTTGCATACGCTGACTTGGACAGCATAGAGCCATATAAGGCTGATACGCTTACTTTATTGATAAGGAGTCGTATGGGGTCCATACGCTCACTTGGTTGGCAAGGAGTCGTATGGAGTCCATACGCTCACTTGGTCGGCAAGAGTCTATGAAGTCCATACGCTCACTTGGTTGGGCAATGAGCCTTATGGAGTCCATACGCTCACTTGGTTGGCAATGAGTCGTATGGAGTCCATACGCTCACTTGGTTGGCAAGGAGTCGTATGGAGTCCATACGCTCACTTGGTTGGGCAATGAGGGAGTAGACACGTGTCCTCAATCTTCTCAAATACGCCATATCTTCAAATACTGACAAATATCTCTCGAGCGTCGTGCTACAGATATGATGGCTGACAGACTGTCAGAAATGACAGTAATGATGGCTGTGCATTTATGATGGCTGCTGAGCTGTCCTCGTAAGAGACAAAATCATTTCTCGAAAACCTATACGACGGCTAATCTTCATAGAGCAGCTGTCTTTGCACGAAAGACGAAGTGTCAGATTCATCCTTCATTAAATACATGCTGTGCTGTCATCTCAGGAAATAATAAATATTACTGAGCGTATGGCCTTTAGATGAGCGTATGGCTTTGGCTGAGCGTAGGGTCTTGAGCGTATGGCTTTGACTGAGCGTATAGCCTTGAGCGTATATTTTGGCTGAGTCTTATGTCAGCGTGTCATAATTTTTCACACCTACACTTGGCAGGATTTGTATTTTCTCGCATAGTCTATCGCATCCGCTACTATCGTGGCCAGTAATAGCCCATTCGGCGAAGACGGTCTTGCAATTTAGGGCCAGGCTGATAGGCCCCGCAGATACCGTCATGAGCTTTCGTACGGCTTCTTTGGCTTCTGCGTTCGACAGACACCGAAGCAATACTCCATCATAGGATCGGATACAGCATTTGTCTCTGTATCGTAGAAGAATCTGAGAGAACGCCTTCTGATGGAAGTGGCTTCCTTTGGGTTCTCGGGCTGGATGTCGTAGACGACGAAGCCAATGAATGGTTATCTCCAATCTGGGACATCATTGATCGTCTGGGCGGAATAACTCGCCACAATTGAACATTGTTCTTGGGGCAGACCAGTTCGTGGCCTACCACGTCTACCGATTGATGAGTATGATTTGGCACAGATAGGGAAGCGGCCAGACCTGCTAAGGCATTGGCTTCGATATTTGGAGTCTGGGGACGTGTTCGATAAAGAACCCCTCGAACGACGAGATGATGTCGATCGCTATTTGGTGATAGGGGATCATGTCTTCGTGGCAACTTTGTATGAGCCCCGGATCTGATTGACGATTAACTGAGAATCGCCGTATGCTTCAAGGTATTCTACCCCCAGCTCCTTTGCAAGTTGGTGGCCAATACGAGAGCATTGTACTCGGCCATATTGTTAGAGCAGGGTTCTGTGAGAGAGTAAGCACGGTTGATTACCAATCCGGTAGGAGAAACCAGCACCACCCGACTCCGACGACGATGTTGCCCTTAGGTCCAGTTCTCGAAGCGCCATCGAAGAACATTCGCCATATATCATCGTGAGAGGTTGCATGCGAGTCGGCGACCTCATCTGGGATCTCTTCATATCCTGGACGACTCCGAACCCGGGTGGGCTGCCAAAAAGTCTGCCAGGGCTTGACCTTTGACCGCCTTTTGTGGGACGAAGATCATATGGTAGGGGATAGCAATATTGCCCATGTAGCGAGGCGAGAGCTGAGTGCCCTGGTTTAGTCATGAGGACCCTGAGAGGGTTGACTTGTGAGATCACATGTATCGTTTGTCGGTGACATAGTGCCGCATCTTCTGAATGGCGAACACTAGGGCAAGGCATTCCTTCTCCACAGCGGTGTATCGTGCTCTGGCCCAATCATCATTCGGCTGAGGTAATATGGCTTGTTCATGGCCTGCATCGTTGTTTTGTGCTAGCAGAGCTCCGAGGGAGTGCTCCATTGCTCGTACGTAGATCAGGAATGGTTTTTCAGCAACCGGGCCACCAGGACTGGAGGGTTTGACAAATATTCTTTGATGCTGTCGAAGGCCCGCTGACATTCTTCGTCCCATACGAACGAGACGCCTTTCTTCATGAGGTGGGTGAATGGTCGGCATCGCCCGAGAGGTTAGAAATGAACCTCCTAATGTAAGCTAGCCTCCCTTGGAGGCCTCTGAGTTCGCGGAGATTTCTCGGGGGACCCATCTCCATGATTGCCTTTGTCTTCTCAGGGTCTACATGGATACCCTGGCGGTGATGATGAAACCCAAGAACTTCCCGCTGGATACGCCCAGGAAGGACTTCGTAGGGTTCATTTTCAAATTGTGTGCTCGCATCAGGTCGAATACCGTTCTCAGATCCTGCAGATGGTCTCCCTTACAGCGACTCTTGACGGCGATGTCATCAACATAGCACTCCACCGTCTTGCGTAAGTGTCCCTGAAGATGATACTCATGGCTCTTTGATATGTGCGCCAGCATTCTTTAAACCGAAAGGCATAATGTGTAGCAATACATGCCAATCGGTGTTCAGAATGATGTGTGCTTTTCGTCTTCAGAAAACATCTTGATTTGGTTGTACCCCGAGAAGCCATCCATGAATGATATACGTTCAAAGCCGCAGGTATTGTCGATCATGATGTCCACGATAGGAGGGGGAATTTATCTTTGGGGCATGCCTCGTTCAGATTACAGAAGTCGATGCAGATTCGAATCTTCTCATTCTTCTTGAGGACGGGCACTATACTGGCGACCCAGTCAGGATGTTGCTCCTCACGAATGAAGCCGCTGGCTATCAGCTTATTGACTTTGGTTTCGATCGCATCCATGATGCCTGGGCGGAAGCATCACTGTTGTTGCTTGACTGGCTTTGCATCCGGGCGAATGTTTAGTTTGTGAAGAGCAATATCGGGATTTAGCCTCGGCATGTCTTTAGCACCAGCGAACACATCATATTTTTTGACAAGTTCCAGCAGCGATTCTCGCTCTTCGTCTGTTAGGCTCTTACTGACGAAGATTGGTTTTGGAGAAGATTCGCTGCCGAGGTCGACCTGTACAACCTCATCTTCAGTAGGAGGTTCTCTCAGTTCGAACCGCTTTTCCATTGTGCATCCAACTGTTGGGCCTATGGCTCTAACTCGAGGATTTCAGGGATGTCTTCGTCTTCTTCATAAGCGTCGGCGAATGCCATGTTGATTGATAAGACTTGCTTGAATACATCTCCGATGCTGGTATCTGAGTCAGAAGTTGGTGACCCGGTTGAATGTGAATGCCAGTCGCATTCTTCATCTGAACTCTCAAGGGTCGTCGTAGGTGTAACATACCCTAATCCACATCGAGTCTTACTATAGTCCCGTGGTTTGCCAGCTGGGACTGGTGGCTTCAAGGAATCGTCGCCAGTGCCGTAGTTCAAGCCTGGTGTCGTCTCCAGATCATACCCCTGTTTTTGTATGAGATATTTGGATTGGGACTATAAAGGTACATAGGCAGTCTCCCGACATCTGACCTGAGGTCGACTTCTTCTATGGTGAAGGGATGCGGATCGTCCTTCCGGCCGATATGATTGGATGGTCCCCTCCCTCGATTATGCGATAAGCATCTTCCGCTGGAGTAAGCTGGATCGTGGTATACATTTGTCACCTGTGTGTGTAGGTGAGTGCCTATACCATGTTCCATAGCGTACATTGTATAAAGTTTATTAAGCTCGAGGTAGTTCAAAGATAGCCCTTATTGATGAAGTAAGGTATCTTTTCTAGGGGGTTACATCATCTACGGAGGGAACATCAGTGTGGGCAGCCACATACTTGGCTAGCTCCGGTTCCTCTTTGACCCCCTGTGTAAATGAAGACTGAGAGGACGACCTGGGTAGCTTGATCGTCAGAGGTTCAGCTGATGGAGCTGAGGGTGGAGTTGTTGGCAGACTAGCGACCCCCAGTTTGGTACTCGATGTGGGGCGGGGAGTGGCTGGTTCGCTAGAAGTGTCAGACCTTGCATCGGGGTGACGACCCTTCTTGGGAAGGCGTATCGTCAGTGGCTTGTCGGAGGGATTAAGCTTAACCGTTTGGGCATGACCGACTCTCGGCAGTCTGATTGTCAGTGGCCTCGTTGTGGGTCTTGGCACTTGGCCGACCTTGGCAGCCGGATTATCATTTGCTCTTCTTGTACCGAGAGGCTGATTGTGTCCTTGCACAGAGTGGCAGTAAGGGGTACGGACTTGCCTGTTTGCGAGCTTGGAGGTGGATTGTCAGAGGTTCTTCTGATCCTGTGGCTGTTTTAGTACGAGCTGCACATCTCCTTCACCCAGATGCTTCTTCGACTGTTCGTACAGACATGAGTCTGAGTAGTAGGATTCGACCCCTTTGAAGGGATCGATATCAGCAAATTCCGTCCTCACGAAGCCGTGTTTATCGACATACTTGAAGCATTGATACAGTATGGAAGGCACGATCATATAATCGTGTATCTACGGGCATCCCAAGAGAATGTTGTATGAAGTGTCTGCATCTATGACGTAGCAGGTGACCTCTGATTGTAGATCGCCAATTTGACACTTCAGACGAATCTTTCCAATTGGGTAGCTCCTGTCCGAATTGAAACCGCTGATGGCGGTGCTTATAGGTGTCAGGCGATGCATTGGGATACGGAGATGGTGTAGCAGGCCCTTCGGATAATACTTATGGAAGAGCCAGGATCGATATGCATTCGATCCACCTTTACGTCCGATGTATCCAGTGTAGTATAGCGGGCGATCATGCAGGTTGGTTTTGATGAGCTTGTCCTGCGGAGTAAGACAATGTTAGGCATCGCTCCCGTACAGGCGCTATCTTGGAGATCTGTATGCGGGTTTCCTCCCGTGAGGTTGACTTGAGCCAGGTATGCGTCGACATTTTGGAGTGCATCGCTCAAAGCCGCACGAACATCCTTGGAGAGTCTCAGGAGCTCGTATAATGGCAACTTGGCCGGTGTGTTGGCCAATTGTGCCAAGATGTCGAAGTTGTAGGGCTTCTCCAGCCCTTGTGCTGCCTCTTTTCGGAGGGATTTGTCAAAGCGAGCTCCCTCGGCCTAGGCTTATCGGTCGTCGGAAGCTGAGCCGGTCCCGGAGTATCAGTTGTAGTGGGTTGATGAGCTTCAGCTGGATTATCGACCACAGGTTGGGATTGTGCCCCAGACTGCGTGACGACGGCTGTAGCTTCTTCGATGTCTGCCGAGATTGTGTGGCAGGTCCTGACTTTTCCACTTTTTTTACAGGTGGAAGATGGAGTGGGCTGAGTTACTTCAGATACCAAGTCTGGATGGATCCACATGACCTCTCCTCGTGATGTGGTGAGGGGCACTAGACCAGCAGCCTGATCTCGGAGAGGTAGAAGATTAGCAATCTCTATTATCGCCAGAGGGATGGGGACCACACCGTCTTGAGTTTCCGTCGGGGGGAAGCTGCCGAATTGTACTGACACCATGTTGGCAGCCACGGTTACCTTAGAAATCGATAGCCAGTGCGTTCGAATCGATGAGATTTTGGATGTACTGTTTTAGCTGGTAGTAGTCGTGTGTAGCATGGTGGACGTAGCGATGATAATGGCAGTACTTTGGGTTCTCCATCTCTGCCGGCCGTGGTTCTCGTCTTGTTGGAGGAAGCTGAATTCTGTCTCCTTGTATGAGCATGTCCAATATGGGCTTGACGTGACCGTCTTCGAAGGAGTAAGTAATTTGCGGCCATTGTTTGTCTGCTGGCTTTGGCTCAGGTTTCTGTGCTGTGTCAGCCACCATAGCCTGCTTACCCCTGCTGTCCCGATTGTTAGAGGGATTACCTCCATTGTCGTTGTTGGGACGCTTGCCCTTATTCTCTCCGTCCGAGATGTGCAATCCCAGTTGGCGAGCCTTCTTCAATCGTTCTTCGGTGCTTGTGGCACTAATGATAAACGTCTTCCAGTCTTTGAATTAACTTTCGCCCATCCAGAGACTGATTGTTGGAAGCAGTCTCTTTGGCAAATTTTAATCAAGGAGGAATCCGGGTTTCCAGAGGGCAACTTCATGGCGGTTTGGCAGAACCGCTCGATGTAGTTCCTTGTCAGCTCTTTCTCCCCTTGAAGGACGTCCATGAGTGTGGATATGGTGATGTCCTGCCCTACTTCGTAGAATCTTTCCAAAAATATGCGCTTGAAGCCGGCGAAGGAGTGGATGCAGTTGTCCGACAGATTGCGATACCAGTCGAAGGCGACTCCTTCCAATGCCCCGATGAATAATCGTGTGAGAATGGCATCGTCATGGGGCAGATGGTCGGTGGTGACCTCGAAGTAAGTGATGTACCGACTTGCTGAGGTCTTGCCATCATAAGGATTGATATTGAACGGCTTATATCTTGGTAGGAATGGAACATCCCTCCATGCAGCAGGGTATGGTTGCCGTATTACGAGGTCTTGAGAGTTTTCTCGAGCGTGGAACATGGCTCGGAGCTCTTGGATCACTCTTCTCGCTTGTGGGCCTCATCCACAGCGGTGGGGGCCGTTACTTCGGGAGGACTATTGCCCGGTTTGGTGTCGCTGAGTTCGAGTCCGCATTAACCGCGGGACCCGCACTTGTTTGGCCAGGCGTCCTTCCTTGAAGAGTTGGAAGGGCCGCTTTGATCTCGTCTACAGACTTGACCAAGGCATGCAGTATGGCCTCTAGAGTGTCGATGCGTTGGCAGTCACTGGAGCCTCCTTGGCTGCTGTCTGTCATGAATACCGTCTTCACATGAGGATAGATAGACGGAGCGGTAGAGGAAGCGCCCTCCGAATCGTACCCCTATAGTGAGAAGTCATCGGGGTATGTGGGTATATTCTCTTCTGATTCAGACTCGGAAGGAACAGTACCCCCAGTCTCCGAGTTCGCCTCGTCTTGGGAATTGTGGACGTCCTCGGGGACGTCGGGGTTTGCTGCATCTGATGGGAGAGTTGTTTCCCCCGGCTCGTCTTCTTGGAACATCGGATGCTGCGGAGGCTCGGAGGGGTGCTACCCCAGTCCCAGCAACCCTCTGCATTATGGACGACGAATCTCCCACTGTAGCAGATTTCGTCTTAGAGCGAGTACCTTGGAAAACTCCGGTGGTGGGCACCCGCTTAGACGACAGTCTTTTAGTCGCAGTGGTTGAAATCTTCGGGTTGGGAACATTTTCTTCTTTCTCCTTCCATCAGCGGGAACTTTCCGAACAGAGTTGCAGGAGACGACGGGAGTGCCTCGTCTTCTGAAGACGGCTGTTGCAGTCTTTGAATGACAGACTGCCGGTCTTCTCGCACCGTCGCGCTGTTACAGCAGCAGTTGACGATGACTTGGGTGCAGTGACGTCCGTGGGAGGACTCTTTGTACCCCGATGTATCTTCTCTTTCCTTGCGTGTGTGGAGGATGGCCTCACGCAAGTCAGATGGGTCTTGACCGACCATGTTTGCTCCCGGGATTTTGGAAGACTTTTGCGAACCTCTCTGTCCGTCTGCGCCGGGGGCTGGACTCGAGTGGTTCTGTACAACTTCCCATCCGAGGCCCGCGTAACAGTATGCGGAACGCTCGGATGGTCAGAGATTAGATCAGCGGACCGAACTCGCCAGGTTCGCGCTGCTTTAGACTTCTTCGCTCTAGTACGTAAGGGCACATAGTAGGAAGAGTCTAAGTAATACTGGAGAGAGTCATGCATATCTTCTTAGGAGCACAAGAGATCAGGACCGTACGAGAGGCGGTCGAAGACAGAGCCGCGTGGAGTAGGCGTCATGCGGCTGTCATCGGTAGTCCGTATGCGGCTGGCAGACGTAGCCGCATAGGCTTTCTTCATGCGGCTGGGAGTCTCAGCCGCATAAGTTTCTTTATGCGGCTGGATGATCTGACCGCATGGTTCTTCATGCGGCTGGTAGACCCACCCGCATGAGCCTCCTACATGTGGTTGGCAGATTTGGCCACAGGAGTGCTCGGCTTCTTCTTGGGGCGCATAGAGTCGCTCTTTGTCCCTGCAAGTCCAGTAGTATCGTAGCTTTCCTCTGCCGGACTTGGGGACAGCAGAGTTCTCTACGGCTCGAAGTGGAGCCGTATGAGAATCGCCCTCGCAGTCTTGGATAGCAGAGAGTACCCTCGTCTAGAGCTTGTGGAGGAGCAAATGATTTTGGCCTCCACTCGCAGCGAGCTTTCCTTGTGCGGGTTCGCTTCTGGATCGGGCCAGAACTTCCTTCAGAGAGCATCTCTTCAAACGCCTGTTGGTCGAAACGGACGACCATCTTCTGTTGCGTGGAGCCAAGCTTGGCTGCATCCGACTGCGTCACCAACTCCTCCACCGTGGAGAAGTTTGTCCCCAGCAGAGTCGCCATCGTGTTTGCCATAAAATATAAAATAGCAGAACAATTATCGGAGGACTGGACTTTTACTTCACGTTACAAACTCGCTTATACAAAGAAAGCCTAGGGACGAAAGCCTAGGTATAACAGTTATGTACAATTGTTTATTTTAGATTCTGGGAGGTGACGATAGAGGCTCGGGAAAGCAACGGCAGCTCTGCCTTACTCCTTGGACGATCGGTATACAGCCTTGACTCCAGAAGATTGCTCGGTGTTGATAAAATGCTCTCTTTGCTCTCTCCGCTTCTCTCCGCTCTCTCTTTCCAAGTATTCTAGTGCTCTCTTTGATCTCGAAAAGTGCTCCTTTCTGTATGTATGTGTGCGTATATGTGTCTCTTGCAAGGGAATGGCACTCTGCTATTATAAGAATAGGGGGACCTCATTAGGGTTCACAATGATTGACCCTCAAAGTGGCGGCGGCCTATTGATCGATCAATCTGGGCCATTAATTTGGAGTGTAATGGATCTGGGCCATCTAGTAGATTGTATCAAATCCTATCAGTAATTAATACTGATTAGATAAATCTCCATGATGATGATCTGCTGATGTTTGCGAATCTAATGAATAAATTTAATTCATTCTCCTGCCACGTGTCCCAGATTATTGGGATTTGACCCAATCTTTGATTGCAGTAAATCTGGGAAATTGATTGGACTTATGACACGTGTCCTGGGAGTCCCTGAGCCGCATAAGGATTGGGCCGCATAAAGTTTGAGCCGCATAAGCCTGGCCACGTGTCAGGGCAGCTTGGGGAGTGGACCCCAAATCTTCGAACCAATGATAATCTGGACCATATAATAGGTAGTGAGCCGCATGGAGATGATCCTTGTGAGCCGCATAGGGCTGATCCTTGTGAGCCGCATAGGGCTGTCTCGATCTGGGCCGCATAGAACAACTTCAGCTTGAGCCGCATGGGGGGTCTCCGGTCGAGCCGCATATGGCTGTCCACGTGTCTCAGCTGCGTGGCATTTTCTGGATCTCGGGGGGGAAGGGGGTTGTGTCAGAGATTTTCTTTGATTTCTAGGATTCTGTCATTATGACAGAGTCATAATTGCCTCTTTATGTCAGGCCTGTCGCTTCGTCAGAGTGGTCAGCCGTCCAAGCAATTAATGCAGTACAGTGCGGAGGGGAGAACTGTTTGCAAGCCACGTGTCTTTGTTTTGAGTCGTATGGAGATCACAGAGCCCTATAGACTCGTTGAGCCGCATGGGTCTTCTGAGCCGCATGGGATTTCCTGGCCGCATGGCTCTTTCTTTATTATTTTCCATGCTTCTACAAGCTGTAAACTGGCGAGGCCTAAATTCTCGGTAAAATGACTTCGATTATGTTTACGATTTTCGAATACCATAGAGACTACATTTTATTGGCACATAACTATTAAGTTTTCCAATTAAATTATGCTTACTCCTAGTCACAATCCTCTCAATACACCAGTAATTCTCCCTTCCTTCCTTATCCTTCTATCCTTCAGATTGTCTCTTTTAATGTAATTTTGACTGATTCCTAAATCTGCCTAGATTTTGACTCTAAACTCGTGCCTAAATAATTGTGGATAGATATTTAAGCATTTTTGGATTTTATCATCCTTGAACAATTTCGATCCTGACTAAACTCCTTTTATTATATTTGATCATGCCATTTCGCCTGTCATCCTAGAATTAAATTCTATGATCGTGCCTAAATAATTTTGTTCAACTCGTTGTTCGTACCAAGATGATTTTAATTTTGATCAATCTTAAACCATTTATCTAGACTAATCATAACCGTGTCTACGATTTCAACTAAATCATAGCTAAGGTTATACCTTCGTTTCAGCTGCGGTCATGACTATTTTGATCTTGATCACGCTCGTGCCAACTTCCTATTTTCACCCTGCTTGGATGACTTGCCCGATTAGTTTTGACCGTGACTACATCCTAATCGTGCTCTTTGAAATTTTGGAGACGAAATATTCTAAATGAGTAGACTATAAGCCTTCTAAAATTTTAGGATATACAAGGATTGCCGGTTGATTAGAATAATTTCCCTTAGGATGATAATAGTGCCCCAGGATCCATTTTCATTTAGATATTTTGTGCCCTCGCCGTGTCTAATATTCGGGCACGAGACCAGCTGTTATCTTCCAACAAATTTCATATGCAAGATCTAGATGGTCCACTCACCTAGGTATATCATGTCCCACTCAAACACATCCCCTTATACTCTATTTTGTGGTACGACTTTAGATCAAAGGACTA
>JANAVB010038367.1:0-35574 GCA_029216955.1 Iris pallida | reverse complement strand
CTCTAGGGTACAGACACTCTACAAGTCACCATATCTATATACTATGAAGGAACTACCTATGAACAAGCTCTATAATCTAAATATCCCTACTCCTAAGTCATTTATAACAATTAAAAGGGTATGATGTTTTAAACCTTCTCAAGATACAATCTGCTAATTATATGCGTCTGTCCAAAATTATGTTGTCCAGAGTCTTCATCATGCTAGTGAGCAAGGCTACGATAATCACAGAGTCCTTGACTAAGGTACGTACCTCTAGGTTCATGGTATTTAAAATTTTTGTATAGTCGCATGCGACGGCGAAAACCTTAAATTTCCATACCCGAGAATACATCCAAAATCTGACTACATGTCCTCACTATGCCAACTAACACGATTATCGAGGATTCTAGATCCCATGATTTAGGCGACCTAGCCCATATGATTTTCTCAGAAGAAAAAAAACAAACACAACAAAAGAGTAACATGATAAAATTAATCAATCAATAAGGAACAGATGGAATCGGATTTCAAGGTAATTATAAAAGACAATTGCGGGAATGGAATTGAGAAAAACGGAACTTGCTGTAAGATCTCCAATGGTCTGTGCATCCTCGACTGGCCTGACGATAGCTCGCCCTGCTGGTTTCCCCTGGTCTGCTGCTGAGGCTGCATGAATCACCGCTGCTGAGAGAAATCAGAAATGACGGAAGAAAATCTGTACAGATAGAGGTGCACCTCAAATGTAGCAGAAATGCCAACCTGAGTCGGCACAACAGGAGCTGCGGTCTCGAGGCCCTGATGAACAGGACGAGAGGTAGACAGCCTCTCGATAGTATCCCCCGAACCGAAGCGATGAGATCGTGCCTTCATAACCATCATGAAAACAGATCAAAACAAGAAGCAATTTCTGAGAATGAAGCGAAAATTCAAAGAAGAACAATTATATTCAAGGGAAGTCAATCAGCAACAATTTTAGACAAAAGGAATCGGATTAAGAGTTTTTCCTAATGTGATTGAGTACCTCCAAAAATATCCTAATTCTATTGCAGGCTGTAGTGATACTCTAGTTCGAATACCACTACATAAACTCGACCTGCATAGGCCACCACTAAAAATGTGTCACGACCCGCATCCACTGTGAGGGTACGAGAGCGTAACAACGTCCAGCCTACGCCGCAGTGTCGGCGGTAGAACGCTGTTCTAGGTCATGAACTATAACTAAATAATATGAATGCTCTCCATAAGGAGGCCAACACGGAGGTACAACTCAATCACAATTTGGAGATAAAATATGGCACGATAAAATAGATAAGAGAATCCTCAACCGAGGTACAACAGAAATGAAATACAAGTCTCAACATCTCTACAATATACAACTCTGATCAAGAACAACAACTAAACATAAAAGGAAAACAGTCTAAACTATCTATACTAAGCAAGGTATCGTCCTCAGCAGCTGCCTGAACCTCCCCTGGGGTCCAGGTCGCGAGTGTCAACTAGGCAAACTCCAAGTAAGGGTGCAGGGTGCCTCATCATCCTCTGTAAAATTTTCAACAGGTCCAGTCAGGACGGGAGCGAGCACAAAACATCTCACGCAGTTCATATCATGTTAGGAAATATAAAGCATGCAATAGAGTAGGGTATATGAAACGCTGAAAGTAAGAAGTATATGAAAAACAGTAGAGATTTGATAACAGAAATATCTAAATATGATAAATAAGAACTGTAAGCCTACTGTGATTTAGAGTACAATATGGTTATGTAAACGGTCTAGGAAAATGCAATGGTAACTCCATTGTACGTGGGTGTACAATAGACATATACAATAGTTATACAATGTTGTACAATAGGATTTGATTACATAACCAATTCTACTCTCCCTCCCCAAATCAATACACAAGGATCTACTTCGGTTACGTTATCTTGCACAATAGTGTACAATATTATACAATAGATGTACAATTATACAATAGATGTACAATGTTATACAATGGATGTACAATGTTATACAATGGATGTACAATATTATACAATAGATGTACAATATTATACAATAGTTGTATAATGGTCTATCCCTGGGACTCATGTGATACTGAGAGTACAATATGCACAAGGAGTATACAAGGATATGGGTATTCAATAAATACAATATGTAAGTGAAACGTACATCAAATATATTTAGTGAATACAAGGAGATAACATCTCAGAAGAAGATCCGTATAGTACCAATCCGTGATAATGATCGTGTCAGCATCAAGTACAATCTAGAGCAAGAATAAATCCAGACAAGTATGAAACGGTCAGAGAATGTACTCGCCTCGTATCTGAATGTCTGAAGTAAATGTACTGTCCGAGATGAGATACCTGACTCCTAGTTAGAGCAACACAAGTCAAGATGTACACAGGGAATGATAAATATAATCTACAATGCATCTGCATGCTGTCTAGGTCAAACTAGACTAAAGTCAACACTTGGTCAACTTCAGTCAACTAGACTAGTCAAACTAGGTCAACTAGGTCAAATCCTAGCCCAACAAGTCCAATAAGTCTCACTTGGCCTAACCAAGCCTAGTCTAGCAATCACACACCAATCACAAGGCTATACAAGTCAAACACAAGCCATCACATTCAATATTATACATAAGAGAAAGGAAGCTAACATGTAAAGCTATGTGTGTGAACATGGAGGTGTACATGAAAAGAGAATTCAACACTAGGCCCTATATCACATATATGTATATATAACTATAGGAAAACTCTATTTACCACATTAACACATTTAGCCATGTAGTATATATATATATATATATATATATATATATATATATATAGAGAGAGAGAGAGAGAGAGAGAAGAGCATGTGTATGTGTTCATGGGTGTGTGTGTGTGTCATGAAAGTGCACAAGAACATGTGTGTGTTATCATGGAATGAGTGTTAGGCAATGTGTGAGTGAGAGTGTCAATGAGTGACGGTTGAGGGTTATCTAGTGTAGTGTGTATTGTGTGTGGAGTGATAGTGAGGCATGATAGTTGTGTAGCAAAGTGTCAATAGGAAGTTAACATTCACATATATGAGTTCTCATGTATCTCTTATTTAGTGAAACAAACTAAATTCCAGTTTTATTCCTAACAAGGCTACATATATTACATCTATTATTACATTACATTCATGCTTGCATGCATTCATCATTCATTTATTCTCTTGCACCACTATATGCACCATACATTACATACTATGGAATCTACATATTCATTACAAGCCATACTTATACATGCTTACATTAGATAGGATACTTACACCTCATACATCATTTATTTAAACATTTAATCATGCTAGCATTCTCTATTTAATTACATAGTATATACATTAACATGGGTTAAAATCAAATAGAACATTATATTACACAAAGGGTACACAAAATATATGCCAAATAGTAACTCCTACTAATAATCAATACTGTACCATCTTAGCATGAATTAAAATCTAGGATTAAATATGTTATAGATCTATGTGTTAGCTTTCCGATACTTCAAACAGATCGCGTTTTCGTTTCCGAAAACTCCCGGAATCGCGAAAACACCGAGAACGCGTTTGTCTTTCGTACACTGACACTCAAATAATTCTCCAGAAAGTTACAGAAAGAATTAGGCCTATTAATATATGTTTTGGAAAGCTATCTTCAATACGCTTCTTTTAAAAAAAAGGGAAATTAAACCGAGCTTTGAGCTAGAAGTTATGATATTTCTAAGTTAGGGCTGAAATTAAAAAACGTGGATAAAATCATGACGGATTTGGGTAGTTTGAGACAAAAGAACACAAGTATATAACATAATATATCAAGAACTCACTCTCTACACTAATATATATATATATATATGAGACACTATAGAAACATCTCCAATACAAAAATATGAGATTAAACATGTAATAATTCATTCATACATAACAACAACACATAGTGTGTCCAAATTTAGGATTTTTCCACATGGACACAACCACAACACAAAGGACACTCCTATGACCTCCAAATAGACACGAAATAGACACAAATGGAGATGCAACCATGGGGGTCATTCCTATGGGTTCAAAATAGACCTATATGCATGAGAAAATGAAAAGGAGAAGGGATTTATACCTCCCGGTAGATCGAATCGAAGAGAAGCCTTCCCGGAGCGACACCGACACGTAGAGATTCCAAAAGGACACGAACGAACTTCGAATCCTCCAAACTTGGGTAGCTTCCTCCTTGGCTAGAATGGAGAAGGAAAGAAGAAGATTTGGTGGCAAAATGGAAGAAGTTGGTGGAGAAATTGCTAGGGATTGCTCTCTAGGAATTTGGGGAAGAACAAAGAGAGAGTGTGGATGAGAATAATAAAATGAACTTGAGCCTATCATCTCCCAAAGTGGCTGGCCATATGGGCTATTTGTCTATTATGGTAAGGTCCAAAATGCCCCCACTAATCTATTCTATGAGTATTAGGAAAGGGCTAATTGGTTGGGGCTAAATTAGTCATTCTAAAGTCTCTAATCACACTAACCTTATCCATAATAATTAGTCTAACCTCTAACTAAAATAATATCATGTGGACTAAAATTAATATCATGTGGGCCATGTCTAACTAGTGTGTGGGTTCCACTAGAGTCAAACTACCCCCCCGGGTCCTCGTTTCAAGTCGGATTGAGCTAAAATTCGAACCCGACTCAAATAACCCCAAAACAATATCATAAATAATAAAATAAATTTCAAAAATATTTCAAAAATACAAAATGACAAAATACTCCTGTTCCTGAAAACTGGGGTGACAAATTTTCAAATTAAAACCAAACAATAGTAAAATGTCAAAATCACAAGTCATAATTTTAAATAGTTTAAAAATGATTAAAAATCACCAAAAATATAATATGAAATAATTATCAATAAATAATAATTATAATTATAAAATTTCAAAATTACCCTCATCTGGAAAACTGGGTGTTACACTACTTCGCCTCTGGAAAATAAAAACTCTGATTCACCTGGAATACCAAAAATAATCCTACCAATATGGCAGTCTATTCTTGCGTATTGATCCTTCAACCAATCCATTCCTTGGACCACATATAATCGGCCATCGAGAATTCTATCAATCTAGCGAAAACTCTCTACCGCTAACAATGATTCAACACGAGGAATAGACTATCTACTCCCACAAGACCGTTACCAGCAAGAATATTAAGCCTTACTGATAATGGCTCAGGCTCCAGTCCTAGCCGTGTAGTGAATCGGCATACATAGATGAATGCGATGCACCCGAATCAAATAATACTGATGCTGGAAAAGAGTTGACGAGAATGGTACCTGCCACCACCTTACCTGATGCCAATTCTTCTGCTATCGTCAGAGCCATAGCCTGACCTTGTACTCTTGGTACTGGTCCCCTCTGCTGATAACCTCACTGTCTGTTCTGAATCTAGACCTGAGCATACTGTTGAGTCCTCTGCTGCTGGAATGCTTGAGCCTGAGGCGGCAAGGGCCTCGAAGGCTGGTACTGCTGGCACTGGTGCTGGTGCTCTAACCGATGGACTGGTTAGGGTTGATAAATATAAACTGGCTCTATGCAGACAGGACCCAATTTTGTGATCCGGTGCCCCACAAGCGCCCTGTGACACTCTGAAACCACGTGCCCAGCTTCTACAATGAGTGTAGACCATTGCGGAAGACTGCTTCTGCCTCTGTTGCTGAAGGTACATCAGTGTTGAGTGCTGAACCGACGAAACTGTGGTCGCCCTCTAGGCGCACCAATAGTCAAAGCCCTAACTACCGGGGCTGGTGTTAACGACTGGGACAATTGACCATGAGACCTCTTCTGGCCCCCTACTCGGTCTACTATCCTCTGGGAGGTGTACTCATGCCTTCTAGCTGCTCGATGTTTGCTATTAAAATCTTTGATTGGAATTTCAATTACAAACAGAACATGTTACAATGTAGGACTTAGATGTAGTCCTAGGAGTACACTTTTGTTTTTATCTGGGTCCTGTGTCGGTGGAGCGAGTAGTAATGTGTTGACTCCGTTGACGATCTGACGACGGTTTTAGGTTCTCTGAAGGTCTGGATTGCTGGATACCGAGCTTACGGAGGGGAAGATGACATTGAGTGTCTCTTCCGATCTCTGTGAGTAAACGTGCGTCTCTGTAACTCTGATGATCTAGTTACTTCTGTCTTTGACGGTGTATATCTGTATATGTCTCTGTGTATGGAAGAAAAAAATGATCCCTCTATTTATAAGCAGCAGGTTGGGCTGCTCATACGCGCATATAGGATGCGCCTGTACGTGGGAACGCCACGTGGCTGGAGCTGCGGAGGGGCGCATGGATGATGTGTTATGACTTGTGGGTTGAATCCTTCATGCTGTATTTGTGGGCTGGCACATGGCACCGAGAGGATTCTTCAGTTGCTGAGATCTTGGTGGTTAGCACCCCTTCATAGGCTGAACTAAGTCAAAGGACACGTTACGCATGTCCGTTGCTCAAAGATCTCAGATTTGGTGGAGAGTGTTCTGACAGGATGCGCTGGGATTGGGCGCATGAGAGACTTTGGCTCGTAACCTTCAGGAGTCACGAACCAGTCTGGACGCATGGCTTTTGAGGTACATACAAATCTTCGGGCACATGACTGCGGAGGTGCATGCGAGTGGTTGATCGGCCACGTGACTTGTAACCGTCAGTAGAAAGTAATGATGACGCTGACGTCAGTGGCGCTTCATTTTTTGTAAAAGCTGTTGCTGCTCTGTCATCGAGGCATGGCTGCTGTCGTATCAGACTTAACATTTAATGTTCTTGACGGGTAATGGGCTTTTGAGTGGACGTATTGATCTGCGTTCACTAGGCGTATGGGGATGCGTGGGGCACATCTTTATGAGGCCTTTGGTACTAATGGGCGCGTCTGCATGATGCGGATCTGACCGGCGCATCTGTTGCATGACGCATCTTTTATTGGTCGACTATTGAGTTCTTCGAGTGCTTTAAATAGCCGTTTTGACTTGGCTGAATTTGAGGGGACAGGTTCATCACCATAAATGCAAATTATTGCACGGGATTCGGAGAGCCCGCCACTTGGCGCATGGGTTTGATTTGCCCGGCCTATAAATAGCAGCAGGGAGATAGTTTGCTTCTCTTTTTCCCGTCTTCCCGAATGGAGATAAATTTCTTTGCTCGAGTACATTCTGTTGTCAAGACGCTCCCGAGAGTGAAGATGCGACGAGTTGTCTTTGTACACACACTTGTGAAGGTGACTGTTACATCCAAAAATCGGGATCGCGGGCTCCCGACGCTGGCCGAAGGTGCCTGTTGCATCCAAAGATCGGGATGCTCGAGTCCCGTCTCCGTTATACTGGAAGAGCAGCAGATCGAAATTGCGGTGCTCTCCTCTTCCTTGGGCTTTGGAGAGCTTTTTCCCTAGAGTGGGGTTGATCGCCCACCTTGTTATGCTCAAAATCGAAGTAGAGCGCATATGCTGAGACTTTATGATACGCCTAACTGAGACGCTGAAGAGATGCGCTTGACTGAGACGCTGAAGAAACGCGCCTGACTGAGACGCTGAAAGATACGCCTGGCGAATGATACGCCTGGCATGGGGCGCATAGCACTTTGCTGCGCCTGGCTGTAGTCTTAGGATCTTTCTTTTTGTAGAAGTTCTCCTTTGTAAAGCCTTTCTTTAGACATGTAATAGACTTTTTTATGAAATAAAAATCTTCTTTTGATGTCTATGCTTTTGCTGTCCTTTGTTGTGCCAAGTACTTCGTTTGATTCGCCTGGCACATGTTTGAGTAGTGTTAAGCGCATAGGAATTCTGGCCTATAGATGTGCCTAAATTCCATGCTTCTTCAAGTCCCCCTTCAAAGTTTTCAAAACTTTTCGTCAAGTTTTGTAATACTTTGAATAAGAAGCATGGTGGATCTTCAATGGGGCGCATGACTGTTCAGGGTGCATGATTGCTCTACGCATCTGTGATGAGGCGTACGCTCCTCTCAGTTTTAAATGAAAATGATAACGCTTCAAAATAAACAAAAAGAATTAATGATGTCTTTTTGGATTATTTGCAGTTATCATTTTGCAGAACCCCAAGCGGTGGCTGACGTCACTCTTCATCGGTTTTTGTAGCCCAAGCCTATAAATAGGCGTCTGATGGAGAGAGAGTTATTCTTCTCTTTGCTTTCTTCTTCTTTAGAGTTCTTCTTTCAAAAAAACCCTAACTTCTTTTACGAGATAGCTCCCAAGACTCCTCGCGGTGGTGCTGGCCGAGAGGAGGACGCTCCTGTCATCACTGTGACTCCGCTGACGTTCGGCCAGCGGTACGGGTGGGTGTCTTCTGACTTTGTGGTTCCCAACTTTTTAGAAGAGTTTGGGGCATACTGATGAGTTGCATCCTGTTGCTGTACCCTAACTCCTTGTTGCCGACGCATGGACTTTTGTCCTGATGATGCGCTGAGCCTATTTCTGACGCATGGGTTTAGGCCCTGATTATGCGCTGAGGCTTCGCTGCTGATGCGTATGGGCTTGGGCCCTGATTATGCGTCGAAGCTTTACTACTGACACGCATGGGTTTATCCCCTGATTATGCGCCAAAGCTTCACTTGACGCGCATGGGCTTGGGCCCTGATTATGCGCCAGGCTGCTGATGCGTCCCAAATGTTTTATCTTTGAAGCCTCTAAGTTTTTCCTTACTGCTCTCTTTTGTTTTTGTTGTGTCAGTGTCAATAACTATCCCTTTGCTAAACGAAGTCCTTCTGGATGCTTTTCTTTGCCAAATGGGGGTTGACTTCAACGAGGAAGTTATTAACCCAGCGAAGGCTGCTATCATGCTGAATCAGCCTCCAGAGAGGATGTTGCAAATCTAGGATCAGTCGCCTGTTTTTCTCCAGAGTATGATGGAGAGCGGCAAACTAAAATCTGAATCCGAGAACGTGACTTTCTTGAAGCCTGTCTTTATGTTTGGTGACCGCTGACCTCCACTGAAGCGAAGATATTGAAGATCAAGGAAGACTGGTTCTTCACAGCGAAGGGCATGGCCCTGTACATGCGGCAGTCTGAGCGTCAATTGCCATTGACTGTATGGCCTCTAAGAGGAGGTTGCCATGGGAACTTACTCCTTCTCAAGGAGGGGCAGTAGGGGGTACCCTTCGTATTGATGTTACTTCGAATCAAAGAGATACCTGGCCTCCTCGCGTGCCGGGACATCGTACCATTGCAAACGTTGCGCCTTGGGAGCATTTATAGTGATGTTCCCCTGACACTTTTGCCTTCGGTGCTTCAACCTTTGCAAGCCAGATGCTAACATCGAAGGTTATGTATCCGAAAGGAGGTTTTCGGGTTGAGGGCTGGTGTCACCACGTGTCAAAGTGGGACGAGCTGACCCTTTGGGTTTTGACGAAGTTCAAGACTGAGTTGAAAGCGATTGGACTGACGCTGCTCTTCGTGCCACCCAAACAGGTGTCGACCTTAATCGACATATGTTTCTTGCTCTCTGAAATAGTTCAACACCCAGACTGGCACCGTGGGGGAGTTAGGATGGCCCTCTATGAGATGTATGAGGTGTCCAAGCTTCCCTGGGACTCGGAGCCATATGAAGAATGTTTCTCGACAAATGAAGAGATCCAAGTTTTGGAAGACAAGGACTCAGAGATGATAGCTATTTTCAAGGAGGTGGCGAGCCACCATTATCTGATGCAATGGAGGGAGAAGGACGGGTCAGCCCCATGTGACTGTTTGGAGGGATTTGTCTTCAAGCAGGACCCGACGGACCTTCCAAGATTCGGTTTGTGACTTCGTAGGGACTGAGTCACACGGAGGTGACCTCTGACATGAGCCGACTAGGCGAGAAGATCCTCGTTCAAACGAGAGTGGTGACGATGTATACAGTTGTTTCTGGCATTGCGTGAACAGATGTCTCCAAGGCAGTATTGACTGCATACTTGATGATATGGCTCCGGGACTATGTGTTCTCGGACGGATCTGGATCTGTAGAGAGGTGAGCAGGAACCTCATTTTGCTAGCGGTAAATCTGGTTTTTGGACGTCCTCTGGCTCTCTTCCACGATGGTGTGTACCTTGCGGGGTTGAGAGATTTTGCCGACGATGTGGTCCATGAGAGGGGCAAGAAAGTCAACTTTCCCGGATGAGCTACCATTCCATTATCTGATGGAATGGTTGATTCTGCATCATCCAAATGTGATGAGCCCAGGCCCTGAAGATGATCATGTTGAAGGTGACGCCTTTATCCGTTGCTTCTATAAGAGGAAGTGGCTGCACACCGGTCCCTGTCTGTAGGAAGGTTTTGTCTATCTTCAAGGGTGGGAGATCACCAAGGTCAGTCCCGTCTTCATAGATTTCGAGGCTGACAAAGAATTAGAAGACTCCGGTTGAAGATGCGATTGCCCTGCCGACATGGGGGTTTCGCTGGTAGCAGTATTCGGCCTTCCCATTTGGTCTACCGCAACAAGAATAAGTGTTATCTGGAGCCGTGTTTACCGAGCCGGTTTGCACGTCAATTTGGTTACACCCAGCTAATGTTAAGGAACCCCAGTAATAGTCTGGGGTTTGTCGGAAGTTTACTGGATGGAGCCCGGGTTGGCAATATTACAATGCCGGATGCACTAGAGTTCGTTTCACTACACCAGTTCACAACCCTCGATCGCAAATCTTGTATTCGGCTGTTAAACTGTATTGCACCATGAACACCATATCCCCTGAATATGACAGGGAGAATAGTTTCATTGTTGGCACTCAGCTAGAGGCAACAAAAAACATGCTGGCGGTGGCCCGATCATATTGTCCACCAGAGGTTGCTGGTTATCGGGTTGCTGCTGCAGCATCAACGGGGGGTACTCAGGAAGAGCTCCCAGCTGGAAAGAGGCGGGCTGACGCGGAGGCTGGTTCGTCTGTGCCAAAAGGCCGAGGAAAGCGACGACTCCGAACCACCTATAGTACCAACGGAATCAGCTTCCACAGAGGTAAAGACGTCCCACATAGTTTGGTTCATTCTTTGATCTTTGTGACTTATTTCCTTTTTTATAGGAGGTACCGAAGAAGAAACCCCGAGTTTTGAAACCAAGTATTAGCAGACCGAAGGAGGTGGCGACTCTTCCGATGAGCGCATTCCTTCGTTTACAGCATCTCCCAGGGAGGAGAGCATTGATGATGTCGCTCCTGTAGAGATTTCGGTGTTTCCAGATTATGTTGGAAGGAAAGCTGAAGATGTACTATCGCCTCAGTTGCTGAGGTCTCTCCGTCGATCCATCAGGAGGATGGTGTGGAGCCTCAACCGGGAGTAAAACCAACTGTTAAGGGGGTGCCTGGAAGCATCGGGGCCCCAAAGGAAGTTGTGGAAAAAAGTCCTTCCAGACGAGGAGGAAGTATGGAGCTCGTCTTCTTCTGACGATGGCTGCAGGAAGATGTTGATCAGCTGCCAGAGAGATCACATTTAGCGGAGACGTCTCCGACAGGAATTTGTCGACGGGGTTCTTTTCGGTTGTGGTACCGAGGCGCTGGTCGTACACGAGGCCTCGTGGCCAAGCCCTACCCCTGCCCCGGAAGTGGGGGTTGATGTGATAGGGTCGGCGTCACTGCCGAGCCCTATAACCGTTCTGTAGGGGAGGGAGTGGTGCGGGGGTGATGAGATTCATTTTCTGAGCCCGGCTCGAGGGAGGTTGAACTGTCAGGGGCGGACTTGTCGCTTCGAACGAAAGAGAGAGCCACCCTGCCCCGACCGGGGAATATCATCAAGGATGTCGGGGGACATCCATCATTGACTCTGATAAGGGCAAGGGCCCTGTTATGGAGGTCACTCCTCCTCCTTCCACTTGGGGGACAGTGTTGCGTCCCTCTGTAGCTTCCTCGTCTGGCAATAAAATACGTACTATCGATGGGGAGAACCTACTGACATTGAGGTTCTGTTCCGCGACTGGTCGAGGGATCTTCCTCAACCTCTACGATAGCTCCTCTAATCCCTGTTATGATGCCTCAGGTATTGGCAGACGCGGATGAATATGTGCAGTTTGCCGTTGAGGCAGTGTATAAAATGCTGCAGAAGGGCGTATCGACAGTGCTGAATGCGAATGGGAGTTTCGCGACGGCGAAAGCCATGGTGCTCCCTTACATTGGTCTGATACGTTCCCATCGGGACCATGATCATATGGTGAGAGCTAGAGGACGAGACGCGTGGCAAGCTCGACCAGCTTTTTGAACTTCAGAGTATTCGGCGAAATAACTTTTCTGCTCTGATAGAAGTAGAAAAGGAGAAATTAATAGCTAAGTTGGAGTCATCCTATCAGGCCATAGTGGCCATCTGGGACCGCGAGGTGGCCGAAGCTGAGGCTGCGGTGGAGAGACTGTCACAGTCCACGCAGGAGAAGGTGGAGCTGCGAGCTTCATTGGATGCTAGTATAGCGGAGGTCACTGCCAAGATTTATCTCCTTGAAGACCGGCGGGCCTAACTTTTGTCAGATGCTGAACGAGCCCAGGCTGAGCACGTATCGTCTACGGAGGAAGAAGCAGCTGTTACCCGCCATATTCTTTCTTTGACCGGCCAGCGGCAAGAGTTGGACGCTAAGCACAAGAATAATACTGCTCCTGAGGCTGTGGAAGTGATACGTCAAGAAGCTGAACGCCGGAGTCTTGGCAACCGTAGGGACTCCGGATAAAAACTTGAAGCATCGGATCGAAGAGCTTTCTGCCAATCCCAATGATGCTTAGGGATTGTAGTCTCTTTTTGTTTTTGTTTTTTGGCAACTTTGCTGGGGATGTAATCCTTTACTTTCGAATACAAAATAAAGAATTTTTTGGTGTGTTCATCTTTACTGTCATAAACTAGTGATTTGTGTGGACCTATTATCTTTGCGCACCTTGGTTTTTAGGTACAGATAATAAGTTGGAGAGGACCGACATGTTTGCTCAGAGGTAATATGGACGTGGCAAATATGGGGTTCAAATGACGGAATCTTCCTACTCAGAGGTGTCATGGACGTGGTAGGAGTGACTCTGGAGGGGGGGATACGCGGAACTACTCAGAGGTAATATGGACATGGAAGTTCTGCGATCGATTGTACGGCAACGCAGGGGTTGTCTGTACGGGATGTTTACTCAGAGTTAATATAGACATGGCAAACATGATAAGTAGCACAATCCTACGTAGTGCAAGATTCCGCTTTATAGGCTGTAGAGGAGCAACTCAGAGGTAATGTGGACGTGGTTGTTCTTCTACTGAGGATAGAATGCCACGGAACAACTGGGTTCCGAAAGCATAAGATTTTGTGGAAGGGAGGTGTATGTGAGCTCTGATGATCAGGTCCACTGATTCCCCTGCTAGGTAGAGATGGAAGTACATATCTGAAAGATGTCAAGAGTAGTGCTTCTTTAGGAACATGCCATTGATGGACATCATGAACAAGTCCCCGTTTGGTCGGGCGAGACGGTAAGCACCGTTTGAGTATACCGTCTCTATGATGAAGGTCCCTCCCACTTGGGCTCAAACTTTCCTGGTATTTTGTGAGTCAACACCATCGGCCTCCTGACTGCCAGGACCAGGTCACCTACTTGGAAAGTCCTCTCCTTGACCTTTTTGTTGAAAGCCTGTGATATACGGACTTGATAGAGTTCAATACGTTGTTGAGCTAGGAGGCATTTTTCGTCAAGTGCTTCCAATTCTCGTAGACGACGACGCTGATTGTCTTCTTTTGTCAATTGATTTATGATCGCTACATGGAGTGAGGGTATCTCGATCTCAAAAGGCAGGACCGCTTCACTCCCGTAGACTAAGGAGAATGGTGTGTTGCCTGTCGGAGTCCGGATCATTCTACGGTAGGCCCAAAGGCATTCGCTGAGCTTTTCGTCCCAGTCGCGTTTGTTGGATGACACGACCTTTTTGAGTAGCCTGACGATAGTCTTATTAAAAGCCTCGGCCAATCCGTTCGCTGCCGGATTGTAGGCGGTTGATGCCACATTCTGAATTCAGAATCTGCTGAAAACATGGCTGATGAACAGAGGACCATTGTCGTGGATAATCCTACGGGGTACCCTGAAACGGTAGATGATATGATGCTTGATGAAGCTGATCACCCTAGAGCTTTTCACTTCCGTCAGTGGAACTGCTTCTGCCCATTTGGAGAAGTAGTCGGTGATGGCTAGGATGAAGCGGTGTCCCCTCGATGAAGGAGGGGTGATAGGTCCTACAATGTCCATGCCCCAAGCTTCAAAGGGCCAGGAGGCGACCGTAGGATGTAGTGGTTCCGATGGTGTATGAATAAAGTCGGCGTGAAGCTGGCAAGCATGGCACTTTTTAGCATAGTCGACGGCATCGGCTGTCATGGTTGGCCAGTAGTAACCCATGCGTCGCAGTCGATCCTGCAACTTAGGGCCAGGTTGATGAGCCCTGCAAGTCCCGTCATGAGCTTCTCGAAGGGCTTCGGCTGCTTTTTTGTTGGATAGACATCGAAGGAGAAGTCCTTTCATGACCCGATCCTAAATTATTGGGTCGAACCGGATAATGCCCAGCTTACACCGTTGTGAGACGGCGGCAGTAAGCTGTTCTATATGCAGGTGTTCATAACAACATTTATACATTTGTCACAACTTGAATATACGAAAATTTTAAAAACTTTTTATTCAACAATTGAAAGGTACAACTGGAAATGAGAGTACTGAAATAAAGTACTAAATTCAAATCAATAAACTCCAAAACAATAAAACTAGATAACAGGAAAGCAACTAGCTAGACGGTCGGCTCATCAGCCTCTGGTTCTGCGTCCTCCAAGGGGGACTCTGGCAACACCACTTGATACAATACCGGGTCATAGTAGCTATTTAACAATAGCTCAGCATCATCAACATCACCTATGGGAGGGAATCCAGTCAGGAAAGGAGCAAGTACGAGTACATAATCCGACATTCTAAATAATAACGAAAAGTTGCAATTTTAAACAGTTAAAATACTTTGAACAATATTTTCCATCAATTTTCAGCAATTCAATATTTGAAATAATGTGATTTGAATAGGTAACGTCTATGACCGGCTTGGGTTGTACAATAGCATCCTAGCGATGCGATACGGCCTATCCCCGTGCGTAAGAGGGGTAAGATCGCGCAATAATACAATATGAGGGTTTGGTCATAAACACTACACTACTCCCCCAATATCCCCACAATCAATAATCGAACTCAAGAAGAGAGTTCCGTGTAGCAATGTGGTTTAAGCATGCAATCATGATAATTACTAAATAAAATGCAAGAAAACATAACCGTAACTTGTCTTTGTTTGTATGACTGGATTGGGATGTCAGTATCGGGAAGGAAGTCAAGTACGTCCTGGAAATCCTATAGTTGAGAATCCTGACTTAGAATCATAGATGAGCCAAATTTAGGTGTGCTAGTTGTAATTTCTAGAAACAGACCCTAGTCAGGTTTTAAGTTGTTTAATTAATCTAACGAAATCCGTCTTACGTCGTAAGCTATATTGGTTATCAATTTACGGAATAATCGATTATTGATTTATTGGGAAAAATAGCAATTACACTTTAGTTGGCAAGACTTTGTATTTTTAATAATATATATATATAAAACTAAGTGGTCTTTTAAGTGAGAAAACATGAAGTTGTTTAAAATATTAGGAATCTTTATTCATTAACTTAATATGAGAAAATCTTATTAATTTTGTACAAAATAATTAATACCCAATTATAATTTATACGTCTAGCCACGCAAATAACCAACCCAGAAAAGAAATAGAAAATCTAAGCTACATAATACAGGGCCACAGAAAAATAAAGGAAAACTGGACTTATGCCCTTACAACAAATTAATTAATTTAATATAAAAATTGAGGCGAGCTCTGAATGTCGTGAAGCGGTCCAGTCAGGAGGCCGAAGCCCTGCACCCAAAATACTAGATGCCAGTAACTAGTTCTAAAAATAAAACATAATATAAATTAAATATAATTTGCAGAAAACGGGCGTCTCAGACTTGGTCATGCAATCTCATATTGCTGGCTAACACCTCAACGTACAAGAAATCCTGTAGCGTTTGCGTGTCGCCGAGGCTCATCCGACCGATTCGGTCGTCGCCTACAGGGGATACAAAAACTAACCAACTAACACTTTAAACCAAATCAAAACCAATGAAATCATTTACAAAAGCCGGGGTTTTGGAAAATAGGTTTTGCTTACTTAAATAATATTTTAAAAACATTTAAGAAAAATTGGGCAGCACCTCCTCTGTAACTAGGATGACCTAGCCACATAGGCGGTACCGTTCCACACCTAAAAGCATATCCCATACCAGGGAGACAACCACAGCATCCCAAAGAAACATCCAATCCCAAAAGAAAATGAACACACAACACATAAGGAAAAGTCCACACTAAAAGAGAAACTAAGCCGCAATGTAAACAACAGTCCGATCCAAAATAACGTGTATCCCCTAATGTAATTAACTAAAGCCGATCCCCGTAACGGGGTCGGGACCGCGTCATCATTGACTAAGCTACGGGAGGGACACAGGGACACGGGATTATACCTCAGTTGCTCGGCTAGAGCTCTCAGATGCAAGAGTAGGGAAAAAATAATTTGCGCGGACAGCGAAAAAGTGCCGAAAATCGCACAGGAGGTGCGGACAGGGATCGACTCGGGACAGTCCAAAAGCACGCGAAGGAAGACAAGGGTTTTCAGCAGGCCCGACTCGCGGGTCAGCGCTGGAAGGCGCTGCGGACGGGAAGTCGACCGGCACGGGGGCGGCCAGAAACTCGGGGCACGCCGGGGAGGCGCTGGCCGAATGGCACGGGGATCGCCGGGGGTCGCCGGGGAAGGTGCTGGCCGGACGGGCACGGGGGTCGCCGGGGGAAGGTGGCCGCGGAAGGCTCGGGCGGAGACGGGCGCGACCTCGGGGAACGGCGCGCGGACGGAGGCGCCGGGCTGGACTCGGGTCGAGGCGGCTAGGGCACGACGGGTCGGGATCTGGCCGGAGCTTGGGGAAAGATGGGAAAGAAATTGGAAAGGAAAATGAGAATGAGGGAGAGAGAGAGAGCTGGTGGTGGGTTATTAAGGAAAAAGAAGAAGAAGAAGTGGAGGGAGAAGGGAAGTTGTGTAGAGGAGAGAGTGCTGAGGAGAAGGAGAATTTGGGGAACGGCCTGGTCGTGGGGGAAGGCCAGGTCGTGGAAAAATAGTTTTTTTTTCCTCTTAACCAAAAATAGGATTATAAATATATATCTAGGGCTATTATTTAATAAAAGATTTAAGGATGGATTCGGGACTGGAAATGAAATTGGGTTCAGGAAACGGAAGTCGGGTTCGAGTTTGGGGTCGAACCCCGGACACGGAATCGGGACAGGCCACAAACAAAATCCAATAATTAATTTAAAAAATAATGTTTTCCTGATATGACTTTAATAATAATAATAATAATAATAATAATAATAATAATAATTATAATAATAGTACAAAGACTAAGATTATGCTACAAATAAATAAAATCCAATAATTAATAATTCTAGAAATTTCGGGTTTCACAACCTTCCCTCCTTAGAGAATTATGTCCTCGAAATTAAAGGCAGGGTTAGGAGTTACCTCAAGTTTCAAACAGATATGGATACTGCTCCCGCATCTTATATTCTTGCTCCCAGGTAGACTCACCTGGGGAGTTGTACCGCCACATAACTCTGACTATCGACATCACAGAATTCCTGGTTCTCTTCTCTCATCTGTCTAATATTGCCACTGGCTTCTTTGGCACTGTGAGGCTGGGTCCAATTTCCAGCTCCGTATGGTCCAAGATGTGGCTCGGGTCCGGGATGTAGCGTCTCAGCTGCGAAACATGGAAGACGTTGTGGACGCCTTCGAGACTTGGGGGTAGATCCACCCGATAAGCTACTTCTCCAATCCTGTTCAGTACTTCAAAAGGACCGATATACCTGGGACTTAGCTTTCCTGCTCTGCTGAAACGGATGGTTCCTCTGGTAGGAAAGATCTTCACGAACACACTGTCACCTTCTTCAAACTCCAACGGCCGTCGGCTGCTATCGGCCCAATGCTTCTGTCTGTCCTGGGCAATCCTGAGCTTGTCTCTAATCATCTTTACCTTCTTTGCTGCATCGGTCACCATCTTAGGTCTAAGCAATACCCTTTCTCCTACGTCATCCTAAGCAAGTGGAGTGCGGCAACGACGTCCATAAAGTGCCTCGAACGGAGTCATACCGATACTAGCTTGGTAGCTGTTGTTGTAGGAGAACTCTACCAAGTGCAAATGGTCTTCCCAAGACCCTCCAAATTCTAAGACGTAAGATCTCAGCATGTCTTCTAGCGTCTGGATTATTCTCTCCGATTGTCCGTCAGTCTGGGGATGGTAGGCGGTGCTGAACTTCAGTTGCATTCCCAAACTGTCGTGCAAGCTCTTCCATAAGTGAGAGGTGAATCTGGTATCCCTGTCAGATACGATACTTACCGGAACTCCATAAATCCGATAGATATGCCGCATATACAATGCCGCCAACTTCTCGGTGGATAGACCCACCTTGAAGGGAATAAAGCGGGCTGACTTTGTCAGTCGGTCCACGATAACCCAAATGACATCCTTCCCTCCTTGGGATCGCGGCAGTCCTGACACAAAGTCCATCGTCAAGTGTTCCCATTTCCACTCCGGGATGTCTAGCGGCTGCAACAGTCCTGCTGGTCTCTGTCTGCTAGCTTTCACTTGTTGACAAATTAAGCATCTAGCTACATACCTGGATACGTCCTTCTTTATTCCGTACCACCACACTATAGTATGCATATCCCTATATATTTTGTTACCTCCTGGATGTATGGAATACTGCTACTGGTGCTGTAACTCCCTAGTCCCAATATATGTAGGACTAAGTTCGTAGACATGCTAGCTGTTAACATACGAAGTACAAGGGCCTTGTATGTATATATAAGCTATAAAATACAGTAAACCATAACTAACTAATCTCGTCCACAAAATAAAAGAATGAAAGATATCATATAATGAATTATTTTGGCACAATATGTTGGGTGGAGACACATCCACTACCAACAAAATAAGAGAAGATGTACATGATATACAAAAGTATCGATAAAGGTAGCAAGGTAGATCCAAGACGCATCATCTTCGAATAAATGGAGAAGATCACGACCTCGGCTAGAATACCTGCGGAAGACATGAACACACACACACCTGGAGAGATAACCAGGTCCTCAGAGGGACGTAACAAGATACAGGATGAACAAGCTAATATGAACTGTCAAAAGAATAATAAAATATAAGACTCTCCTAGACACCAATATGCAAAAGGTAATGCTAACCATCTATTGTGCAATTTAGAGGACAACTTTCATGCGCATGGGTAGGATTTTAGGCTATAAGTACGCAACTGGCATCCAGTCATACGTATCCGTCCATAACGTCCAAAACATCAGAGGCCATCTGTAAATATAAATCGCCACAGTTCCATCCGGAGACTGTTGTTTACCTGTTTGGAATCCCATACGCACTAACGACTGTCCTCCCCTAATATTTTCCACACTGTTCAAGTCATGTCCATGGCTCGTCCAGTTTTGTAACTGCTTGAGTCTCCAAAATCCTAGTCATAGCAGTTACGATCATCTACCGTCACACGACTTTAGAGATGGCCAGTCCACGAGTCGTCCCCCTAGCAAAATGTCTCAAACCGTGTAGTGTGAGTGTCATGGCCCAAGGAGATATAAGGATATCCTCCACAAGAAGGTAGTCCGCTAAAACTATGTTAACATGCATATAGTAAAGTAAAACGACTAATAGAGTTGCTTGCACCCAAGTGTGGCTTGGACGCGCAATTTATAACAAAGGAAACTAACAATATGAAACAAAGTAAATAATACGGAAAATAAATAATATGACAGTAAATTTGAAAGGTATACTTGCCTGGGTCCTGAGCACTATGGTGATGAAGATCAGACAGGAAAGTAGGTGGAACAACGACTGCTGAGGAACTAAGGTCCAAACAAACATCTCCGGATGCTGAAAATAGTCTATTATCTAATTATAATTAATACTGTAACTATTATATTATTTAATAAATTTTGAAATTAGGATATGACATAGGTTTTCTTATTAGCTTTCCAAAAAACTAAACGGATCGTATTTCGTTTCCGAAATCTCCCGAAATCGCAAAAATACTGAAACACGTTTATTTTTAGGACACTAGATACTCAAACAGTTTTGTAGAAATTTACAGAACGAATTTTGTCTATGATAATATGTTTCTGGAAAGCTTACCTCGATACGCTTCTTTTAAAAAAAACTGGAGGCAAAAACGGAGTTCGGAGCTAGGAGATATCGTCGTTCCAAGTAGCTCTTTCTGCTAAAAAGTGGGGATGAATTCTAATGACGAATTTTAGAGTTCTATTGGACTAAAAATAATTTCAAATTATGGCTGATAGAAGGGGGATGTGTTGGGTTTATATAGGTATTTATTTTAGATTTATCTCCTAAATTAGATAGGATTTGATTTAAATAAATTGGAGTTTGCTTTGTTAGGATAGGATATAGATAGAGATGTTTTCCTAGTAAAAGTAGGATTAGTATTTATTTAAAATATTATTTATATTTATCTAAATTATCTATAAAATTATTTAAAATTACTATAGATAATAAATAGAGTTAATATTTATTTAAACAATCTTCATCTAATCTCATTTATACAAGCTGAAATATTTAATACTAAATTGACATTTATTCCATATTATGTAAATAATGTACAATATAAGTAACATGTAAAAAGTAATAAAATTTATGAAATAAATCCTAAAATTTTGAGAAAAATTGTACAATATAGTTTAGATCCTTAATGTACTAGAAAATTAGCTTTATATATTTTTATACTAAATTTACTAATGAGCACTATACTAAATATATGTAAAATAATACAAATTATATAATATGTCAATAAATAGTTATTTAAAAATCCAAAAATTCCACAAATATTTATTTTAAAAATTAGGGGGTTTACAAAAGTCTTATCTAGATAAGGACTAAGAAGAGTTTTAATTCCCCTTGGATTTTCCACTATTTAATTCAAATTGATTTAAAAGTAACTCAATCAAATATAATCCATTGTAGATAGATTTTACCTCTAATTTTAACTGTATTTAAATAACTTAATATATTTTCTCCAACTTAAATCACCATAATTAATTACATATTAAATCAACCCATATTTAATATACTTTTTTTCGAAATAATATATTAGTGATAATAATTAATTTTGAAAATACAAATATATATACGCTCGCATCCAAAAATATTACTTACATAAAGCACAGTTTTTCTGAATTACTAGTTATACTTGTACCATAAAATAAAATGGCCCTTTTTTAAATAAAAATAAAGTTTGGCAATCCTCGACGCGACACATTTAAAACTTCAAGCAATATAAAATATTTATCTTCTATTATTTTGAAATATTTTCTACATCTATATAATTAAAACGTTTTATAAAAAATATGTACTTTGTACTTATTCGTACTAGACGAGAAATTTACGAAACGAAAACTCGTACACGACGTACAAATACGAAGTACAAAAATCAATACCATATTTATAAAAAAAATTGTAGTAGAAATTTAGGGGTTTTACATCCTACCCAACTTACAAGAATTTCATCCTCGAAATTTAGGAATAGCTAGGGTAGGGAAGATAGAAAGAGTTCATCAATACCGAAATATGATTTAAATTTTTGGATGAGGCGAAGAAACGACGTTCGACACAAACATGCATTGGAAGATCGTGATTTTGATATCTGCGAAAATACATCATGGTTATGAAATTGAAGAAGGGTTGCTAGTTAAGGTAATAAAATTATGATAACAAGAATTAGAGAATAGAAAGGAATTGAGTAGGTCAAAGAGAATAATTTAGACATTTAGGAGAGATGGTTTCTTGAGCGAATATAGTCGTCTAGGTTTAAGGTATGGTTAAAGAAATGATCTGAATCATTTTCAAGTTTCAAGAACGATTAGAAGGTTGCGATAATGAATATAGGGTAGAGGAAAAAGGTAACTCAAGACGGGGATATTGTCACATTGATTGGTCAATGGTTAACTATCTTGGCAATAGATGGTGGGCAACTAAGGGATATCAAGTACGAGTGTTTGTATTTCTAATATAGGCGAAAGACAAAAATAATAAAGAGTTCGAATAAGATATTATCGAATACGAATAAGTGGTTCAAAGATGATTGAATTTTTTAAAAAGAATTGCCAAGGCAGTCGTGGATGGAATTCTAGAGGCCAAGTTCAACTATGTCTCCATCCACGTCGAACAATATATGAAAAGCGAACCAAAGTGCACTAGGTTGATCAGACCATCATGCACCGGTTCTGATTAGACAATATATTAGTGGGCATCCCCAATAACACATATGTCGTGAACAAGCTCGATAAAAGAATAAGCTTGCAAAACTAAGACAAAATTAGCATAATAAGATAGTCAAAATATAAGTAAGGAATACTAATGAAAGAAATTAAATAGTCGAAGATCCATTAAAATCTAAGTCTTGCCCGAAGTTTGGGCTTATGCAGTCGTCCTAGTATTTTCTTATCTATGGCTTGGTTGACTAGATGAGTTAGGGTCCTCTGAATTCTAGTCTAAGTAAACTTATCAATATGGGTCACAAGGACAAAGGTTTGTTAGGTCATAAGGTATTCTATCCAACTTACAAGAGTCAAACTAGTAGTGTGGTGGGACAATGGGTCAAGCAATCAAGATAAAGCACAAAGTTAAGTATTTAAGGAATTAAGTAGAACAAAATCACATATCGGATCGAAAGAATTGAGTCGAGGTTGAATCCCTATCGTTGGTCAAAAAATATATCGGTATCATGGTAAAGGTTACAGTTTAGTCTTTTTGGCCCAAAAGTCGTATCATAAAAATTGAGTATCAGAAGACGTGTTTTAGTGGCACGTGATATACCTACATGAAGGTGAGCTCGTCTTGGTCTTACATATAAAATTTGTTGGAAGATAACATCTAGTATTAACTCAAAATATCAAAGTCACGATAAAAGACACAAAAGGTCTAAAATAGAAAGTGCGAGTTCATGAAGTGACAATTAATGCACAAACATTAAAGAAGATCAAGTTGAAGCATGAAAATAAATTAATTAAGCAATATAGTAAAATAATTTAGGGACACATTTTTCAGAGAGAAGATGGTCTTCTAGGTGGATACAGTCAAGGAACGATTAATTCATTTCTCAAATTTCAAACGGTTAGAAGGTCACAATAAAAGATCTGGATTTGGGAAAGGTCGAGTAAGTCAAAATTGAGATATAATCACATGGTTTGGTAGATAACTAACTTCACTTGTGTATGTGCAATGATCATGGATGACATGGCAATTAATGGGATATACTTTTATTTTATTAAGGTGACCCCATGTCTATCTTGGTTTCTTATCAATACAAGTCTAATCTTCTAATTTTTCAAGCTTCCTTAACAAATCTCAATGGGATTCTCAAATTAATTTACCAAAAATTATTTTATGTCACCAAGTATAATCATACTTTAAAATTTTAATTCCTTCAATAAATCTCGAGATATCCTTTTAGATTATTGTCAACACCTTTCCTCTCCTCATTTCTTTTACCTATATTTAATACACAAATCGAAACCTTAAACTCAAAATCTAAATAACTTTGTTTTTAAATCACATGACACGAAAAACTTAAGATTTTTTTTCTCTTTCACATCCCCATATATCATAAGTATTTCTAAAACCTTCAAATAAAATTTTATTTTCTCCATCTTATAGGATTTATCGGTCCTTTCGTGAATACCTTCCAACAGTCTCAAATTAACCTTTATCATAACACCAATAAATTGTTCATCAGGTTTTCAATGTTATCAATCCAACTTTAAACTCAAAATAATCTTATCAATCAATCCTCAAATATAAATTTGAAATTTAAAATTTCCTTCAATCAATTTCATATCTTCCAAAATATTTTAAACCAAAATTTTTACTATCATCCTTCAAAATAAACTTGTAAATCGTACCACTAAATTTAAAAATCTTAAGCTATTTCTTATATCGATTTCATACTCAAATAAATCGTAACTATTTCACAAAAATCAATATTTTGTTTTCACAATTTATCAATCCTTTAGTAGTATCAAGATAAAATCTATCTCTACTACCCAACTTAGAATTGACTAACTCTTAAGATCATACTTTTAGGAAACATAAATGCTTTTATACACAAATAAGACCTTAATGCATACTAATTGTCAATGTAATCCTTCTAGCCATGTGTTTAACCTATGAGCATATAGTAAGTAGTCATCTTCCTAGTTGTCACTAAGCACAAAACTAAGAATTTACGATAGAAGGAGTCAAGCAAGATGCAAATCAAAGGGGTCGAACGAGAGTTCGGAATTTGAAGTCAAGAAAGGATGTCAAGTAGATGGATGAGATTCTAGACTCTAATCCTATATGCAGGCTCACATCGGTACAATAACGTAAACGAAGTGATAAACTTGACCTGCATGGGCCACCACAAAAACATGTAACGCCCCAGTCCCAATATACGTAGGACTAAGTTCGTAGACATGTCAGCTGTATACATACAAAGTACAAGGGCCTTATATGTATACATAAGCTGTAAAATACAGTAAACCATAACTAACTAATCTCATCCACAAAATAAGAGAATGAAAGATATCATATAATGAATTGTTTTGGTATAATATGTTGGGTGGAGACACATCCACTACCAACAAAATAAGAGAAGATGTACATGATATACAAAAGTATCGATAAAGGTAGCAAGGTAGATCCAAGACGCATCATCTTCGAATAAATGGAAAAGATCACGACCTCGGCTAGAATACCTGCGAAAGATATGAACACACACACCTTGAGAGATAACCAGGTCCTCAGAGGGACGCAATAAGATACAGGAAGAATAAGCTAATATAAACTGTCAAAATAATAATAAAATACAAGACTCTCCTAGACACCAATATGCAAAAGGTAATGCTAACCATCTATTGTGCAATTTAGAGGAAAACTTTCATGCGCATGGGTGAGATTTTAGGCTATAAGTACGCAACTGGCATCCAGTCATACATATCCGTTCGTAACGTCCAAAACGCAAGAGGGCATCTGCAAATATAAATCGCCACAGTTCCATCCGGAGACCGTGGTTTACCTGTTTGGATTCCCATACGCACTAACAACTGTCCTCCCCCAATATTTCCCACACTATTCAAGTCATGTCCATGGCTCGTCCAGTTTTGTAACTTCTTGAGTCTCTAAAACCCTAGTCATAGCAGTTATGATCATCTACCGTCACACGACTTTAGAGATGGCCAGTCCACAAGTCGTGCCCCTAGCAAAATGTCTCAAACCGTGTAGTGTGAGTGTCATGGTCCAAGGAGATATAAGGATATCTCCCACATGAAGGTAGTTTGCTAAAACTATGTTAACATGCATATAGTAAAGTAAAACGACTAATAGAGTCGCTTGCACCCAAGTGTGGCTTGGACTTTATAACAAAGGAAACTAACAATATGAAACAAAGTAAATAATACAGAAAATAAATAATATGACAATAAATTAGCAAGGTATACTTGCCTGGTCCTGAGCACCGTGGTGATGAAGATCAGACAGGAAAGTAGGTGGAACAACGGCTGTTGAGGAACTAAGGTCCAAACAAACATCTTCGGATGCTGAAAATAGTCTATTATCTAATTATAATTAATACTGTACCTATTAGATTTATTTAATAAATTCTAAAATTAGGATATGGCATAGGTTTTCTTATTAGCTTTCCGAAAAACTAAACGAATCGTATTTTCGTTTCCGAAATCTTTTGAAATCGCAAAAATACTGAAACACGTTTATTTTTAGGACACTAGATACTCAAACAGTTTTGTAGAAATTTACAAAATGAATTTTGTCTATTAAAATATATTTCTGGAAAGCTTACCTCGATACGCTTCTTTTTAAAAAAACTGGAGGCAAAACGGAGTTCGGAGCTAGGAGATATCGTTGTTCCAAGTTGCTCTTTCTGCTAAAAAGTGGGGCTGAATTCTAATGACGAATTTTAGAGTTTCTATTGGACTAAAAATAATTTCGAATTATGGTCGATAGAAGGGGGATGTATTGGGTTTATATAGGTATTTATTTTAGATTTATCTCCTAAATTAGATAGGATTTGATTTAAATAAATTGGAGTTTGCTTTGTTAGGATAGGATATAGATAGAGATATTTTCCTAGTAGAAGTAGGATTAGTATTTATTTAAAATATTATTTATATTTATCTAAATTATTTATAACATTATTTAAAATTACTATAGATAATAAATAGAGTTAATATTTATTTAAACAATCTTCATCTAATCTCATTTATACAAGCTGAAATATTTAATACTAAATTGACATTTATTCCATATTATGTAAATAATGTACAATATAAGTAACATGTAAAAAGTAATAAAATTTATGAAATAAATCCTAAAATTTTGAGAAAAATTGTATAATATAGTTTAGATCCTTAATGTACTAGAAAAATAGCTTTATATATTTTTATACTAAATTCACTAATGAGCACTATACTAAATATATGTAAAATAATACAAATTATATAATAAGTCAATAAATAGTTATTTAAAAATCCAAAAATTCCACAAATATTTATTTTGAAAAATTAGGAGGTTTATAAAAGTCTTATCTAGATAAGGACTAAGAAGAGTTTTAATTTTCCTTAGATTTTCCACTATTTAATTCAAATTGATTTAAAAGTAACTCAATCAAATATAATCCAATGTAGATAGATTTTACCTGTAATTTAAACTGTATTTACATAACTTAATATATTTTCTCCAACTTAAATCACCATAATTAATTACATATTAAATCAACCCATATTTAATATACTTTTTTTCGAAATAATATATTAGTGATAATAATTAATTTTGAAAATACAAATATATATACACTCGCATACAAAAATATTACTTACATAAAGCACAGTTTTTCTGAATTACTAGTTATACTAGTACCATAAAATAAAATGGCCCTTTTTTAAAATAAAAATAAAGTTTGGCAATCCTTGATGCGACGCATTTAAAACTTCAAGCAATATAAAATATTTATCTTCTATTATTTTGAAATATTTCTACATCTATATAATTAAAACGTTTTATAAAAATATGTACTTCGCACTTATTCGTACTTGACGAGAAATTTACGAAACGAAAACTCATACGCGACGTACAAATACGAAGTACAAAAATCAATACCATATTTATAAAAAAAATCGTAGTAAAAATTTAGGGGTTTTACTGGTGCGCTTCTTGCATCAGCTCGTTCCTCAGTTTGCCAGTTGGTACGCAAAGCCTCGTACCGTGCTTCAGTGCTCCGTCGCTGGCGATTGAGAATCCTTCAAGTGTTCCTGCCAGCACCTGATCTCTGAGTTTGCAAAGCGTCTCGTCTTAGAATTGTGTCTCCTTAACTCTGTCCCTCAAACTTGAACGCACTTGCAACTACATCATTGATGAATCAGCTCCTGGTACAAAGGCTTCTCTTTTCAGTTTCTTCATTTCCTCTTCGGGCAGTATAATCTCCAGTCCAAGCTTTTCTATATCTTCCAGCAAGTGCCGTTCCTTGGTCAAGAACATCGCCATCGGGTATTGACTAAGTGCATCTGCAACAACATTAGCCATACCTGGATGATACTGCAGGTTGATGTCAAAATCTTTCATCAGCTCCAGCCATCGTCTCTGTCGCATGTTCAGCTCCTTCTGAGTGAAAACATATTTAAGACTTTTGTGGTCTGTAAATATTTTCCCTCTCTCTCCATAAATGTAGTGCTTCTACAGCTTCAATGCAAATATAACCGCTGCAAGCTCCAAATCATGCGTGGAATAGTTCTTTTCATGAGTCCGTAATTGTCTAGATGCGTAAACAATTACTTTTTTGTTTTGTTGAAGAACACAGCCCAATCCTTTACCGAAAGTATCACTATAAATTGAGAAACCGCCGGTACCTGAGGGTAGCGCAAGTATCGACGCCGTTGTAAGTCTCTTCTTCAGTTTCTCAAATGCTGACTGGCAAGCTTCAGACCAAACAAATTCTTCGTTCTTCCTGGTGAGCTTCGTCATCGGCTCAACAATCCTAGAGAAATCCTTCACAAATTTTTGGTAGTAGCCAGCTGTCACGCCCCGCTCCCGTAGGAGCGATCGTCCTCGCTAAGACGTGATGCCACAAGAGCCTAGATTGCGCTCGTACAAGGCGGGTTCCATAACGGCCGATTACAGCAGCGGGTCGTCGCACAGAAGTCCCAAGCAGAGATATTGAACACGCAGCAAAAATTTAGAACAAAATACAAGTTATTCAATAGAAGCTCTTTATTGATATCGAAACAACGGTTACATTGGGGCGCAAGGCCGAGATTACAATCACTCAAATTCACTCGTCTCACATTACAAGTCACTATGCTCTCTCTCATCTCTCGATTATAATGCTTGAGCCAGTGGAAGCTTCGGAAGGCGATGTCCATACATTATGTCCCGTATAAGTCTAGTCTTCATGCGGAACGCACGCTTCGAATCGCCAAGGAACTCCGTGCCTCGACGTATCCAAGCAAGCTCCGCGCCACGAGCTTCTACCTGTGCCTGCACATTGAAACTGTGTGGGTGTCAGTACTCAACTGTACTGGTGGAGTGAGCTCCTCGCCCACTCATACAAAACCAACACGTTAGTTTACTTTTGTGCAACGTATCCCTTTTACGATTGTTTTTCTATTCTTGTCTTAAGATCAGTTTTAGGACCGACGCCTTGGCCTATTTGTGTCTCTAGACCATCATCGTTCTATCGTCCCGATATCTTCCTTATCCTTGTCTCTAGAACTTTCTCGTGCTTACATTGTCAATACACCGACTCGTGCTTGTCTTTTGTGCCATACTCTGGGACATAACAACTCGGTCGTGTCAAATACTTGCCCGTGCCTCAAACATCGAGGCCATGCCTCACAGCGTAAACTGACTTATCCAAACTCGCCTTACGGCCCTTTCAGACTTAACTCGAAACGTCTAACACAACTTGTGGAACCGGTGTTGAGAACTCAAGTACGATGCCATATCTCGTGGCGAAATACATCTCTTTACGTATAACCAAATCTTAGGCTCATATTACCTTGGGTGCATACCGTGAACGCTTTCCACAACACATCACATACTATACTTACGCTTCTTTTGTTACGACCGACACCGTGCATGCGGATTCGCCGCGTAGCATGCCAATTATCTATATGAAAGGCCACTGGCATGACAAGCCATCGCGTACATAGCTCGGGTAGGCGACGGGTCTTTCGATGCAAGGTTGCGAGCCACATGGAAAGCCCCCGACTACCCTAACGCAATGAATCGTGCGCTGCTATAACGTCTACCCCCTAGGATGACTGGGCCCGGTGCCCCGACGTATAACCAGTCTAGACAGAAATCCTTGTCGACAAGGTGTCCAATGACCACGCACCTACGAGATATCTAGACTCACATAAATGTATAGCCTAATGATACGGTATGACTGGAATCATACTTAGCATCTCGTGCTCTAAACCACCCTTTGCATAACGTGCATCAAATGCGAGACTCCCAACCGAGGGACCGCCTCAAACTTCTTAACGTGGATAGGAACACGAGACTCCCAACCGAGGGACCACCTCGTACTTCTTAACGTAGATAGGAACGCGAGACACCCAACCGAGGGACCGTCTCGAACTTCTTAACGTGGATAGGAGCGCAAGACTCTCAACCGAGGGACCGCCTCGAACTTCTTAACGTGCATAAGAACGACTCATACCCAATGTATTTCGTACGACACTATCGTCCAAGTCACACTCTATGTGACGAGCCTTAAGACTGTGGGAACGAATGGCTATATGCCGTCGTAGAACCGTGGGACCGTGCATACACTCAACTTGAACAACCAAATTGTTTGGGTACCCAAACTCATGCCATAAGCCGTGCGATAGAACTTAGCTCGTGGGACGATCAAGGCTACGCCGAGCCTTGCACTCCATGGAAACATGCATGCTTTATCGAGCATCTACGCGGACGACGCCTATGACTTAGGCTAACTCATAGTTTATGACGAATACCAACTTTACCTTCTCCTAAGCCACGGGACGAAGGATCGAGTGTCATTTTCAAAGCACGCTGTGCACCAAATCTAATCCGACCGTGGGACGTTTTCCATATTCTAAACTCGATTCGATACGTCGGAATTATTTCCTTAGCTATGTGGATTCGTCTCTTTTATTATCAAGCCTATTGTGCAAGTTGAAAACACACAAATTATTAAGTGAAGGCTAAGATGAGGCAAGTTCACCGAAACTACCCCACCTGAGCGAGAGGTCGCCTTGACCGAGCAATGTCTTCGAGCAGCCATTGCAAGGTTAAGTCCGAACGCCGTCGGCGTTTCGATTCCTCCGATTGACTGAGCGGGATGAGGCACTACATCATACACCACTCAGAAAAAGTTTTATCCTCAAAACTTACAGAGTACACTTATCGGCTTATAACTTGATTCGACATCCTACATTTCTCGTACACGCTACTCCTATGCGTTCCCTCAATCCGAGCCACGCTCGTGCTTATCGCTAACTTAGTCGTAAGGCACACCAACCGATCAACCAACATTCAAACTCGTCTCAATTCAATGATCGCATTACCATCAATAATTTCCTCGAAACTCATGATCTCAAAATCCTCGACACTTTTTCGTTCCTCAAGTCTCACTTGATTTAATGTATCACTTAGTTGGATCGTGCACATATTCCAAGCGTCCCTAAAATACATACATTTCAGCCAAGCCTCGTGATAGAGAATCCGCCATCACCACTTGAGTCGGATCGTGCACATATTCGGGCGTCCCTGATATACGTGCATGTCAACCGAGCCTCATGAGTGGTGCCTCCACTATTTCCTATCGTTTCGCACTCGGACGTCTTTCGAACCGCTAGGCTATGTCTTTCGTCAGCACTAGAATCATAGTTCCCAAACAACGATATCAATACTGACCCCTCCTAAGGTCAAACCAAATCGATGGTACGGGGTTTTCTACCCAAGCTCGCATCACTCCGATTTCTAAACATCGAGCATCGATTTTCTATGCACATCCCAATATTCGTCGCACGGGGTCCGAGTCGTTCAGTAAGGCCATCCTACGATAAATCACGTTTCAACCGATTTCCTCGATAAGACATATCGCTCGTTCATCAAGCCATTTCGTATAGTCTATCTCTTTGAACACGTTCGACATAATCCGCCTATCAATCGTTCTAAGTCAAGCACGCTACGACACATTTTATCGCTAAACCAAAATTCACGTCTCATATTCCCTAAGTAATTCATCCCAATTCACGTAATCGATCACAAGGTCGTCCGACTTAACAATATATTGTGCCCCGATCTCACGCGAGTCAGATTATCCACAGTGGACACAAATCACCATGCATGCTCCCACGAGATAATCATTCTCATCGGGACGTAACTCTTGTTTTGTGTCTAGACTAATTCATTCTCGATGCACGGATTGGACGTACTCAATCCTCAAGTTTTATTTAGTCATCAATCGCAAGTCCTAACATCCTCGAGTTCTCCTTCGCATCAAACCGACAAGTCGGGACAATCAAAGTTGTCGCATCCTAATTTTTCGAGTTCGATCATTCCTGTGACATGAATCACCATGTCAGCGCTCACGCGAAATGATTGCCCCAAATATGATGCAACGCATGCGTGAAACTAGAGTTGCGCTCGTACAAGACAAGATCGTCGACGTTGTGGTTATCAACGCAATCATCAAGACACGATCACTTTCATCCAACATTTATTTCATCCAAAATCCTAAGTATAGCATCCAACCGAATAATAGCACTTGCACGATCATCATTCACCGAGTCAGAGTACCCCCGAGTTATCGCATATCATCTTTGATACGCCTCAATACCATCGACGATATACGTAACCTGACGATCTTCGTTTGCAACCAATTTTGAGTCGTACGAATGATGCTATCGTCTGACTGGATAATGTCCTCGAATCAATTCAAGTTCGATCCTTATCCCTTTATCTTAAGTCATTGACCAACGTATTTCCTCAATTCGTATCATTCTTTGCAAACTCAAATCATCGAGCAACATTCAATCCAATCCTTAGAGTCATTCATACAACTTCAAAATCAAACCTTTCATGCACGCTATCTACCCATCGTCCTAACTTGTCATATACAATCTGTATCAATTTCCTCGATCAAGTCATCCGTTTGCTACACCTTAGCTTTTCCTCGATTTGATTTATTTACTCAATCATATTCGCGTTTCATACTCGCACAATCCTTAATCTTTTGCTCGAATAATTTCTAAGACGGACCATACACCACTCAGGATTCGAGTCATCTGATCTAGTCCAAATCACGCTTGCGTTATTCGCTACGATATGTTTCAGATTTGTCTGACGAATCTCTAGCGTAATTTCTCACGTCGTATCGACGCACTAAGTCGTTCGCACTATTCCTCAAAATCCAAAACAATCTTTCGTGTACGCCTAAGCATTAGTCCAATAGCGTTTCTGTCGATATACACTCTAAGTGTATCTCCGTTTTCGACAGAGCGGTACTCAATATCTCTCGCAACTCGCTTGTACCATAAAGTCTAGGTGTACGACACGCGGCACAACTTAGCTTGAATGCCGTGTGCATAACCATCCCGTATGGACTATACTTCGATTTCGTGTACTCATTTGCTATTATTAGCGTAAGGTTATTCAAGCACGTAATGCGTTTGCTAACTTTTAGCATCGATTTTTCTATCAACTTAGGGTAGACACCGTTCGGCCCAAAGGCCATCGTCTATCGATGCATTCGATTGAACACTTGTATGAGCTTTTAAAAATATTAGAGTTATTGTATGGACATCCCGTGGGACAATTAAGAGAGAGCGCACCAATGATATCAACTTGAGAAAGCAACACTTCAGAGTTTGCAGAAACAACGGAGTTAAAGAATTCAATCGATAGTCCAATGACGTAAAGCCGTGCTTTGATACCATTATGTCATGCCCCGCTCCCGTAGGAGCGATCGTCCGCGCTAAGGCATGATGCCGCACGAGCCTAGATTGCGCTCGTGTAAGGCGGGTTCCATAACGACCGATAACAGCAGCGACGACGGGGTCGTCGCACAGAAGTCCGAAGCAGAGACATTGAACACGCAGCAGAAATTTAGAACAAAACACAAGTTATTCAAAAGAAGCTCTTTATTGATATCGAAACAACGGTTATATTGGGGGTGCAAGGCCAAGATTACAATCACTCAAATTCACTCGTCTTACATTACAAGTCACTCTGCTCTCTCTCATCTCTCGATTACAATGCTTGAGCCAGCGGAAGCTTCGGAAGGCGATGTCCATACATTATGTCCCGTATAAGTCTAGTCTTCATGCGGAACGCACGCTTCGAATCGCCAAGGAACTCCGTGCCTCGACACATCCAAGCGAGCTCCACGCCACGAGCTTCTACCTGTGCCTGCACATGGAAACTGTGTGGGTGTCAGTACTCAACTGTACTGGTGGAGTGAGCTCCGTGCCCACTCATACAAAACCAACACGTTAGTTTACTTTTGTGCAACGTATCCCTTTTATGATTGTATTTCTATTCTTGCCTTAAGATCAGTTTTAGGACTGACGCCTTGGCCTATTTGTGTCTCTAGACTATCACCGTTCTATCGTACCGATATCTTTCTTATCCTTGCCTCTAGAACTTTTTTGTGCTTGCATTGTCAATACACAGACTCGTGCTTTCTTTCGTGCCATACTCTGGGACGTAACGACTCGGTCGTGTCAAATACTTGCCCGTGCCTCAAACATTGAGGCCATGCCTCACAGCGTAAACTGACTTATCCAAACTCGCCTTACGGCCCTTCCAGACTTAACTCGAAACGTCTAACACAACTTGTGGAACCGGTGTTGAGAACTCAAGTACGATGCCCTATCTCGTGACGAAATACATCTCTTTACGTATAACCAAATCTTAGGCTTATATTACCTTGGGTGCATACCGTGTACGCTTTCTACAACACATCACATACCGTACTTACGCTTCTTTGGTTACGACCGACACCGTGTATACGGATTCGCCGTGTAGCACGCCAATTATCTATATGAAAGGCCACTGGCATGACAAGCCATCGCGGACATAGCTCGGGTAGGCGACGGGTCTTTCGATGCAAGGTTGCGAGCCCCATGGAAAGCCCCCGACTACCCTCACGCAATGAATCGTGTGCTGCTATAACGTCTACCCCCTAGGATGACTGGGCCCGGTACCCCGGCGTATAACCAGTCTAGGCAAAAATCCTTGTCGACAAGGTGTCCAATGACCACGCACCTACGAGACATCTAGACTCAAGTAAATGCATGGCCTAATGTTACGGTACGACTGGAATCATACTTAGCATCTCGTGCTCTAAACCACCCTTTGTATAGCGTGCATCAAATGCGAGACTCCCAACCGAGGGATCGCCTCATACTTCTTAACGTGGATAGGAACGCAAGACTCCCAACCGAGGGACCACCTCATAATTCTTAACGTGGATAGGAACGAGAGACTCCCAACCGAGGGACCGCCTCAAACTTCTTAACGTGGATAGGAACGCAAGACTCCCAACCGAGGGACCGCCTCGAACTTCTTAACGTGCATAAGAACGTCTCATACCCCAATGTATTTCGTGCGACACTATCGTCCAAGTTACACTCTATGTGGCAAGCCTTAAGACCGTGGGAACGAATAGATATATGCCGCCGTAGAACCGTGGGACCTTGCATACGCTCAACTTGAACAACCAAATTGTTTGGGTACCTAAACTCATGCCATAAGCCGTACGATACAACTTAGCTCGTGGGACGATCTAGGCTACGCCAAGCCTTGCACTCCATGGAAACGTGCATGCTTTATCGAGCATCTACGCGGACGACGCCTATGACTTAGGCTAACTCATAGTTTGTGATAAATACCAACTTTACCTTCTCCCAAGCCACGGGACGAAGGACCGAGTGTCATTTTCAAAGCACGCCGTGCACCAACTCTAATCCGACCGTGGAACGTTTTCCATGTTCTAAACTCGATTCGACACGGGATAATTCCCTTAGCTATGGGATTCGTCTCTTTTATTATCAAAGCCTATTGTGCAAGTTAAAAACACACGAATTATTAAGTGAAGGCTAAGATGGACAAGTTCACCGAAACTATCCCACCTGAGCGAGCGATCGCCTTGACCGAGCATGTCTTTGAGCAGCCGTTACAAGGCTAAGTCCGAAACGCCGTTGGCATTTCGATTCCTCCGATTGACTGAGCGGGACGGGAAACTACATCATACACCACTCAAAAAAAGTTTCGTCTTTGAAACTTATTGAGTACACTTATCGCTTATAACTGATTCGACATCCTACGTTTCTCGTACACGCTACTCCTATGCGTTCCCTCAATCTGAGCCACGCTCATGCTTATCGCTAACTTAGTCGTAAGGAACACCAACCGATC
>JANAVB010038366.1:0-48269 GCA_029216955.1 Iris pallida | reverse complement strand
TTGGGATCTGAAATTGTAAGCTCTAGAAAACTCTTTGGAAGACTAAAAGCTTTAGATAGAGAGAAGATTGAAAGTGAATTGGTGTGTTGAAATGATCGAAATCCTTCTCTATTTATAGGAATTCCAAGAGAGAACTCTGTCAGAATTCGGGCAGAATTCGGGCAGAACTCGATGAGCAAATCTCGGTCAAATCCGCAACTGCAGGAGGACCAAGTTCAGAGAATTCAAAAATCAAACGGCCACCAAACGAACTCTGGCCGAACTCGGGCCGAACTCTGGCCGAGTTCTGTCAGGGTTAGGTTAGGGTTTTAAAAAATATGTTTTGGTGATTTTTGAAAACCTTTTTGAAAACCTTTCTGAAAACCTTTTTGTAAACATTTTGATAGGTCATTTTTAAAAACATTTTGAACTATTTTGGGGATAGCCTATTTGCCAGTACGACTCGGTGTACAACATATTCCTAGACTCAAATAAAATGAAAATTACATTGCATAGGAAATACAGACTCGAGTAGGCAAACAGATCTTCAGTCTTGAACGGAGTGGATAGCCAATCTTGCTTATGTCCAAGAAACCAAGATGTCCCAACTAGCTTTGTATATCCAGACAGAGTTTTATCAATTATTAAAATCAGGTTGACCATATGACCAATGGGCCAACAGTTTTCTGTTGTAGATACAACATAGTAGGCATTGGGCGGGGAGGACAATTCCTTAGCGTATGGACTTCGATGCACTTTCCCTTGTGACCCGGAAGCTCCGCTGAAGATACGGGGTTGATGACCCATGATTACTGACGGCCACTGACGTTCTGTGGAACGTCATGCTCTTATTGATGGGGCCTCTGGTGCCCCAAGGGGGACTATGCCGATCCTATTTAGCCAGGGCCCATGCGTAGGAAGGATTGTTCTTAACTACATTTCACTTAGAACGGTTAGGCACCTTTATCCGTTAAGTACGAGTACTTTTGGTTTGAGTACTTGTATCTGAATGTGGCTTGGAACAATAACTTGTCGCAGATTAGTTTGCCACATCTTGTCCTTGTTTGGTTGTAGGTGCGGCTTACTACTTCGATGAGAAGGTATTGAACCTTGTTGGGGTCCGGATACCATATTGGATTCATGGCATAGAAACGTTACCGTGAATTAGTTTACCATCTTCTGTCCTTGTTTGGTTGGGGGATGGTAAGCTAGTTCAATAGGTGTGTATTAGACCATGTTAATTCAATTAACTTATTTATTTGTGCAATATTTATTCAGTTTATATGGCATAATATTATGTGTCTTGTTATGTCCCTCTGAGGACCTAGTTATCTTGCCAGGTGTGTGCTCTTGTCTTTCGCAGGTGTTCTAGCTTTAGCCGTGACCATCTCCATTTTTTCGAGGATGATTGCGCTTGGATCGTCTTCGCTTTGCTCGCCAAAATCATTTCTTTTCTCACGTATTTTCCTTTACTTGTTGGTAGTGGATTTGTCTCCGCCCAACTACATGTACCAAAGACAATTCATTATCATTATATGATATCTTTTATTTATTTATTTTTATGTGGATGAGATTAGTTATGGTTCTACTATATTTTACAGCTTACGTATATTTATTATACGGCTGGCATGTCTACGTTCCTAGTCCTACGTATTTTAGGACTGGGGCGTTACACACGACCTTTTTGAGTAGCTTGACGATAGTCTTGTTAAACGCCTCGGCCAATCCGTTAGCTGTCGGATTGTAGGCGGTCGATGCCATATTCTGAATGCGATTCTTGTCACAAAATCTGCTGAAAACATGGCTGATGAATTATGGACCGTTATCGTGGATAATCCTTCGAGGTACCTCGAAACGGTAGATGACATGGTGCTTGATGAAGCTGATCACCCTAGAGCTCTTCACTTTCGTCAGCGGAACTACTTCTGCCCATTTGGAGAAGTAGTCGGTGATGGCTAGGATGAAGCGATGTCCCCTCGATGAAGGAGGGGTGATAGGTCCTACAATGTCCATGCCCCAAGCTTTGAAGGGCCAAGAGGCGAACGTAGGATGTAGTGGTTCCGACGGTGTATGGATGAAGTCGGCATGAAGCTGACAAGCATGGCACTTCTTAGCATAGTCGACAGCGTCGGCTGCCATGGTTGGCCAGTAGTAACCCATGCGTCGTATTCGATCCTGCAATTTAGGCCCAGGTTGATGAGCCCCGCAAGTTCCCTCATGAGCTTCTCGAAGGGCTTCGGCTGCTTCTTCGTTGGACAAGCATCGAAGGAGAAGTCCATCGTAGGAGCGTCGGTACAGCATTTTAGTAGCTGTATCATAATAGAATCGAAGGGAACGCCTTCTGACTGAGACGGCTTCTTTCGGGTCTTCTGGGAGAATTACGTAGACAGCAAAGTCGATGAACGGGAACCTCCAGTCTCGGACAGTAATACCAGCACTTGTTGACATGGCATGGGCCATTTGTGAGCATAGGTTATTTTTGGGACAGACCAAGTCTCGACCAACTATCGTGACATTGTGCTGAGTCCCGAGGGGTGCTGCCAACGAGGCTGCGAGGCCAGCCAGAGCGTCAGCCTCTAGGTTTTGTAATCGGGGTACGTGTTCTATGAAGAACTTGGTGAAGGTTAAAATAATGTTCAATGCCACTTCATGGTAAGTTACCAGATCTTCATGGCGAACTTCGTATTGCCCTATGATCTGGTTAACGACGAGTTTTGAGTCGTCGCAGGCTTCCAGATGATCCACCTCCAGCTGTTGCGCCAGCTGGAGTCCCATAATGAGTGCATTGTACTCGACAACATTGTTGGAGCACGGCTTCGAAAGGGAGTAAGCACGTTGGATGACCAGCTGATCGGGGGAGACTAAGACTACCCCCACTCCTGCGATGATTTTGCCTTTGGGGCCTGTTCTTGAAGCGCCATCGAAAAACATCCGCCAGATGGAGCTTTCTTCGGTGGCATTTGATTCTTGGACCTCATCCGGGATGTCTTCATAGAGTCTAGAGGACTCTGGGATGGGGTGTGCAGCTAAAAAAGTCGGCCAGAGCTTGACCCTTGACGGCTTTTTGTGGAACGAACACCATGTTGTATGGCGTTAACAGGATCGCCCATGTAGCTAGTCAGGAGTTCAATGATCCTAGCTTCATCATGAGAACCCTGAGTGGATTAACTCGGGAGATGACATGAATTGTCTGTCCCGAGACATAATGGCGAGTCTTCTGGATGGCAAACACCAAAGCCAAACACTCTTTTTCGATGGGTTGTACCGATGTTCGGCCCCGATCAGTATCCTACTGAGGTAGTAGATAGCTTGCTCGTAGCCCGCATCATTGTTCTGAGCCAACAAAGCGCCGAAAAAATAATCCATGGCACGGACGTAGAGGAGAAAGGGTTTGCCCGCGACGGGTGCCACCAGGACTGGCGGGCTCGTCAGGTAGACTTTGATATCATCGAAAGTTTTTTGGCATTTTTCTGTCCATACGTAGGAGACTCCCTTCTTCATGAGCTGAGTGAAGGGTTAGCATTTTTCGGAAAGGTTTGCTATAAACCTTCGGATGTATGCCAGACGCCCCTGCAGGCCTCGAAGTTCTCGGAGGTTCTTCGGAGGGTCCATGTCAAGGATGGCTTTGGTTTTCTCGGGATCGACATGAATGCCTTTCGCCGTGATAATGAAGCCCAAGAACTTTCTGCTGGAAACCCCAAGGAATGATTTAGCGGGGTTCATCTTTAGTTGATGTGCTCGCATGAGATCGAAGACTGTCTTTAGGTCTTGTACGTGATCACCCTTGAGACGGCTTTTGACTACGATGTCATTGACGTAGCACTCAACTGTCTTGCGAAGATGTTGACGGAAGATGGTACTCATAGCTTGTTGGTATGTAGCACCAGCATTCTTCAAGGCAAAGGGCATCACCGTGTAGCAGAAAACCCCCTTCGGAGTCCTGAATGACGTGTGTTTTGCGTCATCAGAGAACATCTTGATCTGATTGTAGCCTGAATACCCGTCCATGAAAGACATGCGTTTGAAGCCACATGTATTGTCGATCGTCACGTCAGAGATTGGAAGCAGAAATTTGTCCTTCGGACAAGCGGTATTGAGATCCCTGAAGTCGATGCAGATCCATAATCTTTTCATTCTTCTTGGTGACAGGGACGACGTTGGCCACCCAATTCGTATGTTGCTCTTCACGGATGAACCCGCTGCTCAGGAGTTTGTCCACCTGCTGATCAATAGCGTTCATGATGTCAGGGTGAAAACGTCGTTGTTGTTGCTTTACAGGCTTAGCATCAGGCAAGATGTTAAGTCTGTGCATTACAATCTGGGAATCAAGTCCTGGCATATCTTCGTAGCTCCAGGCGAAGGCGTCGATATATTTCTTTGCCAATTGGACCAAAGACTTTTGGTCATCTCCCTTCAGACTCTTGCTGATGAAGATGGGTTTGGAAGGAGATCCATCCCCAAGGTCAACTTTTTTGACCTCGTCTTCGGTAGAGGGTTCGCACAGTTCAAAGCGAGACTCCCACTGCGCTCCTAGGCGTTGAGCCCAAGGTTTTTTCTAGAAGAATTCCAGTATTTGGTCTTCACCTTCATCTTCTTGAGATTGGACAGATGCCATATTGACTGATAGCACCTTCTTGAAGGCTGAGCCGATACTAGTATCGGAATCCCAGGTTGATGCTTCGGACGAATGAGAATGTTCTACTTCTTCTGCCTTCGAACTCTCTAGAGTTGTCGGTGGCGTGACATAGCCCACCCCCCGTCGAGTTCGATGATAATAGTCCTGCAGCTTTCCTTTAGGTGTTGGAAGCTTCAGTAGGTGTTCTACCTAGAGCAGTTGGTGCTTTTCCAGGTAGCTTGATGGTCATGGGAGGCAGCATCTGAGGCGGTTTCCCTTTGAGTCGAATTTTCAAATGAGCGTCGGGAATCATCTCTGGCTCGATGTCCGGCTCTGCTGCCATTTATGCTTCATCGTCAGCATCATTGGCTTCCCCTTCGTCGGGCGACTTGTACAGGGTCGAATCAGTGAAGTAGGCTTCGACCCCCTTGAAAGGGTCAATGTCTGCGAACTCTATCCGGATGATGTCATTGGTGGACACGTACTTCATACATTGGTGGAGTGTAGATGGCACAACCATGTACTCATGCAGCCACGGACGACCAAGTAGGAGGTTGTAGTTGACGTCAGCGTCCATGACATAGCAAGTCACCTCGGTTCGGAGGTTACCGATATGATATTTTAGCCATATTTTTCCCAGCGGTTCACTTTTGCTATCATTGAAACCGCTGATTGTGGTGTTGGAAGGTTCCAGATGGTACATTAGGATCCCCAGTGTTGAGAGTAGCATCTTCGGGATGATGCTGAGGGAAGACCCTGGATCGATCTGAATTCGCTTCACCTTGACGGAACCGACATACCCTGTATAATACAGTAGCCTGTTGTGTCGGTTGTGCTTGAGCAGCATATCTTGTTGGATGAAAGTTATGTTGGGGATAACTTCATCCGCACAATGGCAGTGCGCACATGTGTTCGGGGTATCCTGAGGCTGTTTGACCTGACTGATGAAGGATTCAGCATCCTTCAGGGCTTCACAGAGAGCTTCACGAGTGTCCTTGGAAAGACAAAGAAGCTCAAACAGGGATAGACGGGCAGGAGTACTGGCAAGTTGTGCCGGTATGTCAAAGTTGTGGGGCTTGGCGAGCCCCAAAGCATTCTCCTTTCGCAAAGGCTTGTCGAAATGGGCCTCTACATGCTTCTGTTTATTGGCTGCTGGAGGCCTGGGTGGGCCCTCTTCCTAGGCAGCAGGGACGGTGCAAGGAGGCACCACCTCGACGGTAGCTTCGTCAGGCTGGGCGTTCTGATGTGAATGCTTCTGTACAGGAAGTGCCTCTTCCGCAGAGGAAGAGGCCATGCGGCAAGACTTGATCTTCCTGTCCTTGGTTTTGGAGGCAGAGCGTACCTCCGGTTGAGTAATCTCGGAGACGAGATCGGGGTGAACCCATAAGATCTCTCCCCGAGATGTGGTGAGTGGGATGAGCCCACTCATGTTGTCACGAGTAGGTGGTAGATTGACCACCTCCATTGTCGCCTTTGGAATAGGGACGACGCTATCTTGTGTTGTGGTGGGCGGCAAGGTGCCAAATTAGAGTGACACCAGGTTGGCTGAGACCGTTTTCTCCTCGTAGTCGACGGAGATAACATCCGTATTGATCATGCGCTAGATGTAGTTCTTGAGAACGTAACAGTCCTTAGTTGGATGTCCGACAAACAGATGGTAGTGATAGTACATCAGATTGTCCACTTTCCCAACCTCGTCGGGACGCTTCGGGTCTGGCAACTTGATCTTGTCACCCTGCTTCAATATCTCGAAGAGTTGCAGGGTGTCTTCATCGTTGAAAGAATAAACCTCCTTTGGCCTTGGTACAAGTGGAGGCTTCTGAGTGAGTGCTGATGCACCTTTGGAGGCATTGACAGTCAATGCCTGCTTCTCCTTCGTCTCTCGCCCAGGATTATTGGCTGTAGGCCATTTTTCTTTATCCTCAAAGGCAAAAAAATGACTCCCAGAAGACGAGCATTGGACGTCTTCTTTTCTGCTGCTTTGGCCTCGATGATCAAGAAACTCCAGTCGGGAGAAGTAGTGGAGTTGAGCCAGAGTTTGATAGCAGGCAGCATATTCATGCTGCAGGAGGAGAGGATTGCATGTTCTGGCATGCTTGGGGGCAGTCTGAAGCAGGCTTGTCGGAACCGTTCGATGAATGCTCGAACTGTTTCCTTCTCCTTCTGATGTATCTCTATGAGGGTCGCCATTGTCATGTCCTTCCCTCCGTCGTAGAAACGATCGAGGAAGAGACGTGTCAAGTCGTCGAAGGAAGATATGGAGTTGTCGGGAAGACTACAATACCAGTCGTAAGCCACTCCTTTTAGTGCCCCGACAAATATGCTGGTGAGTAGTGCGCCTTCCTTTGGGAGATGTCCTGTTTGGGACTGGAAGTACGTCAGATAACGGTGTGGAGAGTCCTTCCCGTCATATGGCGTCAATGTTTATGGTTTATATTTGGGAGGATAAACCACTTTGTTCCATTCGAGGGGATATGGTTGGGGGATCCCCATCTTCTGGCGTTCCTCCTGTCTATTTTTGACTTGAAGCGCTCTCGTAAGTCCTTGATCATTTCCATCACATCTTCTGTGGAGCTGGGAGTCGAAGATGGTGATACAGCCTAGAGTTGAGCATTTGACGGCTCCGACGTCCGAGGTGCCTCGCGGCGATATTTATCCATGGATACCCGTTGAAGGGGTACACTTGATTCTCCATTGGCCCCTGGGTCAGGACCAGTAGACGGTGCCCTGGCCAAAGCTGACCGTATCTCAAATACTGCTTGAGTTAGTGTTTGCATAGAGGCAGAGAGGGTTTTGAGTCTTCCCTCCAAGGTATCTATGTGCTGGACGAGATCTGCTGGCGGCGCATCTGACTCCGCATCATCAGCTCACGTCATGTACACCGTCATGGCACGATTGGAAGTGGATAGATCGGTTGAGGCTTCGCTTTCGGCCTTGCTCTCTTGTAGAAGAGGAACTTCCTCCTGGGCTTCGTCTTGGCTACCCCCAGCTAGGTTCTGGAGATCACCTTCGTCTTCGGGAGAAGTATCAGCAAGGGTCTGACTACCCCCAGCTTTGTCTTGGAGGACTTCTTCGTCTTCGAGACGCAGATCCTCAACGACTAGACTACCCCTAGCTACATCCGGAAGGCTGACTTCGTCTATAGGATGAAGATCCACAGGGGCTTGACTATCCCCAGCTATGTCCGGGAGGCTGACTTCTTCTTCAGGATGAAGACCCACAGGGGCTTGACTACCCCCAGCTTCTTCTGAGATCTTCTTTCTCCCTCGAGTGCCCTCAAGCACTCCTGAGGACGGGATAATTGTCTTGGTCTTCCTCGGCTGGCTCTTGGATGAGGACAAAGTCGAGGAGCTACCAGTCGCCTTCCAAATTAATGGGGAGTTGGAGACTACATTACAAGAAGCAACCTGTAGTTCTAGCTCCATTTCAGCTGACACCTTCTTTCCGAGGCGATGTTGGAGAGGTGTCGATGATTGCAGCTGCTGGAACACCGGCTGCCTTGGCGGGACCGCTGTCTTGCAACAGCAGTTGATGGTAACTACAGCACAGGTGTGCCCTGTAAGGGGTGCATTGTGCTTGTCAGTTGACTCTCCTGATCGGCGTCTGTGAGTGATCACGTTACGCAGATCGTTGGAGGAGAGTGCTACCTTCGTACCCCCATCAGGCGTATGGCAAGGCCCAGCGCCGGGGTGGTCAAGTGAATGCTGTACCCCCTGATCCAACGCAAAACATGCGCTCAGATCAGTAGTGGGGGAACAACATTTAAAGTGACTTGAACGAGCCTCAGACGTACAACCAATGGAGGCACGAGAGTTCAAGACCACAGGGTTTGCCTTGTTCGACTTGGTTGAGAACGCAGCAGATGCGCCCAAGTGAGACAAGGACTTTGAAGGTCGGCTCGTTTCTGGCACAAAAGCACCCGAGTCGACCTTATACAGCTTACCATCAGTATTACGCATGATTGTGAGCACATGCTTCTGGTTTACTGCCGGCATAGCACGTTTGAGGCACATGGCCCGTGCTGCCTTGGACTTCTTCGTACCAGCCCGCTGGGGTGCATAGTACTCAAAGTCCAAATTCTTCTCGCCACGACAGCGAGTGAGTCTGTCAAAGACAGAAGCCTTCTGTGGCGCATCAGAGTTAATGCGCAGGGCATTAGCTGCCCTCCTGCTTCGTCGATGCATCTGCTTCGTCTGAGAGAAAGATGGTTGGAGAATGTGGTCAGCCCTACATTTTCTTGAGGGATGCGCCACGGCGGTGGGCGCATCTTGGCTGCTGAGGACATCAGCAGGAAATGTAGGTTGTATCGGAGCATCCCCTTCGGTGGTGGTGCCAGAGGCGTCGACCTTGCGCACCCAGACTTGGCGAGTCTTCTTCGGCTTTGGCAGCCGCTTCGAGGGACTTGCGTTGCCTTCAGAGATGAACTCCTCATACGCCTGTTGATTGAGGCATACGACCAGCGTCTTGTGGGAGGAGCCCACGTCGTCACATCGTCGGATTGCGACACAGCTTTCTCGGCGGAGGAGAAAGAGGTCCCCAGCAAAGTTGCCAGCTTGTTTGCCATTAAAATCTTTTGATTGCAAATTTCAATTACAAACAGAACAGTATTACAATATAGGACTTAGATGTAGTCCTAGGAGAACACTTTTGTTTATCTGGGTCCCTGTGTCGATGGAGCGAGTGGTAATGCGTTGACTCTGTTGACGATCTGTCGACGGTTCTCGGTTCTCTGAAGGTCTGAGTTGCTCTGGGGCGCTGGAGCTTGTGGAGAGGAAGAAGACGTTGAGTGTCTCTTCTGATCTCTAGGAGTAAACTCTGATGCTTTTGTTGACTGTGTGTCTTTATCTCTGATAGTCTCTGTATATCTCTGTATGTGTGAGAGGGAATGATCCTTCTATTTATAAGCAGCAGGTTGGCTGCTCATACGTGCATATGTAGGATGTGCCTGTTTGTGGGGATGCCACGAGGTGATTCTGATGGAGGCGCATGGGCGGTGCGCTCGAATTGAGAAGTTGAACTCTTCTTATTGCATTTGTGGGCTACGGCAGAGCTGACATGTAGCAATGGAGAAGATCTTTCGATTGCTGAGATCTTGGGTGATTAGTACCCCTTCATCGGCTGAACTGAGTCAAAGGACACGTGGCGCGTATCCGCAGCTCAAAGATGGTGGAGAGTAATCTGACAGGATGCGCCTAGGATTGGGCGCATGAGGAGACTTTGGCTTGTAACCTTTAGAAGTCACGAACCAGTCTGGGCGCATGGCTTTTGAGGTGCATGCGAGGCTTCAGTAGTGACTTGACCTCTGTCTTTAGGGATCAGAGGAAAGTCTGAGGTGCATGGCTTTTAAGGCACACGCAGAGATTTGTTTGCATAGCTGCGGAGCGCATACGAAATGGTTGGGCGGCCACGTGGCTTGTAACCGCCAGAGGAAAGTAATGATGATGCTGACGTCAGCGACGCTTTGTTTTTTGAAAAAGCTGTCAACTGTTCAGTCCTCGGGAGACGTGCTGCCAACTCTGTCACTTGAGCATTAATTGCTTGATGGGTGATGAGCCAAAATGGGCGCATGGGTCCATGTTGATTAGGACGCATGGATCTGTGCTTTGTTGGGCACATCCATCCGGGGCGCTTTAGAACGAATGCGTCTGTACGATACGTGGTGTCTGGCCGGCGCATCCGTTTGCATGACGTGCCTTTATTGGTCCGACTGTTGCACTCTTCGAGTGCTTTAAATAGCCGTTTTTGACTTGGCCAAATTTGAAGCGTCAGGTTCATCACCATAAATGCAAATTCATTGCACGGGATTCGGAGAGCCCGCCACTTGGCACATAGGTTTGATTTGCCCGGCCTATAAATAGTGGCAATGAGAGAGTTTGCTTCTCGTTCTCTCACGTCCTCCCGAAATGAACATGTTTGCTCGAGCACATTCTATTGACGAGATATTCCCGAGGGTGAAGATGCGACGACTTGCCTTCGTTCATGCACTTGAAGGTGACTGTTACATCCGAAAGTTAGAGTCGAGGGCTTCTGAGGTAGGCGGAAGGTGTCTGTTGCATCCGAAGATCGGGATGCTCGAGCCTCGTCTTCGTTATGCTGGAAGAGCCGCAGATCGGAATTGTGGTTACCCGATCATCTTCCTTGGGCTTTGGGAGAGCTCCTCCTCCTGCTAGAGTGGGTGTTGCCCATTCTGGTTGTGTTGAAAGCCTCCTTTTGCCGCGGATTTGCGGTGCTCTCCTCTTTCTTTGGAGAGCTCTTCCTCCCGCTAGGGTGGGGTTGATCGCCCACCCTTGTACTGCTCAATAAATGCTTCGTTAGTCGAAGCGCCCGATCGGGTCGAAGTGGAGCGCATATGCTGAGACTTCATGATGCGCATGACTGAGATGCTGAAGGGATGCACATAACTGAGCTGCTGAAGGGATGCACATAATTGAGCTGCTGGAGGGATGTGCCTGACTGAGACGCTGAAGAGATGCTCCTGGCTGAGAGCGTATAGCGGTTGCTACGCCTAACTGTAGACTTAGGGTCTTTTCTTTGTAGAAAATTTTTCTTTATAAAGCCTTTTTTAGACATGTAATAGACTTTTATATGAAATAAAAATCTTCTTTTAATGTCTATGCTTTTGCTGTTTGCTGTGCCAAGTACTTCATCTGAGCTCCCTGGCGCATCTAATGTTAGGCGCATAGGATTTCTGGTCCTAAAATTCTATGCTTCTACAGAGAGAACCATTCTCCACAATTAAAAAGCCAAAAGAATAGGTAAGAAGGACTTGATTTTTGTTTAGAGGACTTGACTTTTGTATGTAACATGCAACATGATTAGCAAATAATCCATCTGTCTTCAAGCATGAATGAATAATGTCACTTCGACTAGGTCAAGAAGAATTCTTGAACTTTGTATTCCAAGATTGATTAGCGGATGAGAAATTATGATCTAGAGAAACAAGTTAATTGGCAATATTGTCTCATATTAACTGATTATCCATACATTATTGTCACTAATCATAGAAGTTGCATATTCTGCAAAAAAAAAAAAATTACGGATTTTTGTTTGCCAGATTTGACCTCTAATGATCAAATAGTTACATGATTCTATATTATATTTTGTGAATCAGAAAATAGTGAGATCATATTTCTTCTAATAATTTCTTAAGAAGTATCAATTTTCCTTATGAATACCTCAACCTATAATACTTAGGTTAAAAGTCTACCCACATATATTGACACTTTTGGGTTCAAATAGGTCCAACCTATTCTTGACATATTTTTAAGGTTTGACCAAAAAATTTATATTTAATTTTATAATCATCTTTTAGATACTTTTTCTTGAGATGTTCGGCGTTACGTACGGAACTTTTAGTGCACGTTGCATTGCATGTCTTTTGGCCCACTTTTCAACACCTACTATTTTTTATAAATGGAGCGATCCACTAAACTTTCTTCACCCAGCAAGAGGCTTGTGTCACTCGAGTTCCGCATCTTTTAGATACTTTCAATATTTTATCAGACTTATGATTTAATAGATTTAAACAATAGTTGATTTATATTTTTGATGATTTTTATATTAGATGTATTTAATAGATTTAAACAATCAACAAAAATCTAGTTTGTTAGAACGATTCAATAATATTTCTATGCATCGAGTTTCCATATCAAGCTAATACTTTGGTATTTAGGAATCTCATGTTATTTGGATAGAGTAATGTATTAATCCTTCCAAAGTGTCCCTCTAAACTGTTTTTTCTTGTATGGAGTTGACGTGACATCTGACATAGAAATTGACATCAAATTTTAACTGAAAAACTTCGTCAACTAATTTTTTTAATCTTAATATTATTTATTTTATCATGTTAAATATCATGTCAGATGTTATATCAGCTACCATATAAGAAATAATGATTTAAAGGAATACTTTGGAGGGGTTAATAGAATTGATACTTTGAAAGCATTAATAGCAGTTTTCAATTGGATATATTAAGTAGATGTACTCAATGTTTGAGATCTATTGAAAGGGTCAGTATCTTTGAATCAAGAGTCCATCTTTAGTATTGGGCCTTCGTATTTTTAACAAAAAATCCCCAAATATTTAATTTCTCTAAATATTAATTAGAGTAGCATGTAACTCCACTCTTCAGAATTTTTTTTATATTTTAAATAAATTCTTTAAATCATTCTTGAATTAAACTATCTACTTATTAATATTCTTTTCCTTTCTATATCATTTCTCAACCAGTTTAAGTGTGCTATAGTTTAAACCTATAGCCCATTGATAGCCTATCTATAACAGGCCTACTAAGGCTTAGGACTACCTCTCTATTTAACCCTAGCATTTTCAAGCCAATTAGACAATTATTGAGTCAATGTTGGATCTCGATCTACTCTTGACGTGTTGATGAAACATTAGAATAAATCATTGGACTGTTGAGTTGAAAATTATTTTATTTTGTTAGCAGTCCCCTGTTTTCCCAGGCCATCTATGGGAACGATCGATTGATCAATCCTTGGTTCGGATACAAGTAAGTATCCGATGTCATAATTTTTAATTCAATTCTTGTATCATGTTTAAGTATAGTGCATCATCCAAATTTACCATTTCATGATCATCCCTGCACCTGTTCGACCTCTTGTTTCAGAGGTTTGAATTTGGATCGAGTGGAGTAGCTAGGTGTCTTCTGAATCTCAGGATCGATCGAGTTTTGATCCATCAGGTAATCTCTAAATGACTTTTATATTTGAAATTATGATAAGAACTGATCATGAGTCTGCTTAGGCTAGCTGTACGTTTTTCCATTCTGGTTTTAAAGTGGTTTGTTGTTTACTATTATGAATCGAGCTCCCAAGGATCATGAGTGATGCCATTTGGTGCCAACATGGTTTAGATTTTCTAATGCAGTATGACAGTTGGTTAAATCAAGTTTGCGGAAAATTGTTAAGTCTGGATTACTGTATAATCAAATCCTGGACAGTGAGATTTATTTTGATCTCTGTTACTTAACAGTAGTGAGAAAGGATGCCATCCTCTTTGGAATTAACAGTTTCCTCAATCATGATTGATCCACTGGTTTGAGTATACTTTTATGTAGGATTATACTGTTAGGCCACTGTTGATACATTCGAGTGATTTTCTGGTGATTGATGTTAGGTTGGAGTTGCAATGTTCTCAAGACTTAACTGATTTAAATGACTGTCCTGATATTGGACATACGAGACTGGTTGCATTGACTGATACACTAGTCTATTTTTAACATCTCCCTATAGTCTAACTGTTGGTTCAAGATTGAATAGTTGAAATAAATCCTTAGTTCCCTAAAAACTAGGTATTAATATGATTCAGATGATTGAATTGGGGCAGACACATAAGGAATGATGTTGAGATGTGTCATGGTGTGGACTGGATTGGAATACTATTTTCTTTTGAACTGGAACATAAAGGTACTCGAAAGGGGACCTGAGATTAATAGAACTGTCGAGCCATGTCCTGATTTTGAGTATTTGGCTTGTTCATTATAGCCAACTTATATTTGCAATACCAGTTTCTATTAGAATGTGATAAACTAAATCCTGGAGATAGTCAACCTGATAGGTGCCTGAGTTTATAGCTGGCTTCCAAGGTTTTGTGACTGATTACACAACCCAATAGATATGTATATTTGCTTTTAACTGCTATGCATATATACATATATGTATTTAAGCTAATTGTTTGGTCAGTAGAAATACAAACCTGTAAGGATGGCATCATGAAGGACAGTAGGTCCTGGGGGCTTGATTGAGTGGTTGTCCTGCAAGTTGGGTTTGAGGAATGACTCATGACTTCACAAAAATGGACTGAATGTATAGGGTACAGTCTTGTTTTTGGACTGAATTAATGAACTGTTTTGTAAGCCCCTGAATTTAGGGCTTATTTTTTTTTTATAATTCAATTAGTTGTAATAGATATTATTATTTGATTATTATTTGATTTAATGCTCTTTATCGTGCCTTTGACTTCTGAAGCATCAGGGATGCCAGTCTCTGGAAACTTCCTTCTTGGAGTTTGTAGTAGACGAGATTATCTTCATTTTGATATATCCTGTCCCACTTGAACTCGTTCCCTTGTGCTCTTTTTGCTTCGTGCAAGTTCGGGTCAATATTAGACCATTTAATTATTAATTGAATTTCCACTCTTTTCCTTGATCATCATATGCGCGTTACCATGACTTTTAATTTGGGAGCACCAGACTAGTCATTTTCTCGAAACCAACTTGTCATGTTTGATCTACTCGAGACGCACTTCACCCATGACCTTCGTGTCCCTCTCGGACACTCCATTTTGTGCTCTATTTCCTTCGCACAACTTTCGGGTCAATTTAGACCAATTTATTATTTACCGTAAATTATGATTTAACTTCCAATTTAATTTCCGGGCCCGACATCGGTCCAATCTAGTCGACCCAATATATGGCCCTGGCCTGTTTTGAGTAAACTATGCCGGTGCCACTTGTGTGCCACAATTTCGATCCCCCTTGTGCTCCTATTTCATCCATGATTTAATTTGGTTTAATTTATAAATTTAATTAAATCTTGGCTTCGACTTTGTCCAAACTTGGCCCAATGTCCGACCCAGTTTGGCATGGACCCTACCATGACTGCCCATACACACTGCTATTGACTTTGTCCTTTTTCCCTACTCAAAATATCTATTTTCCTCTCTTGTATATATATATACATATATATAATATATATATATATACACAAATATCTCCCTCTCTCATTTAATATCTAACACTCTTTCACCCATCACCCTCACTCTATCACCCATCACCCTCACCAGCACAACAACTTCTCCCCCCCATGTGGCCGAACACCCCATCCCACTCTCCCTTAACTTTCTCTCTCTCTTAATATCTACTCCTCTCCCTTTCTATTATATATGCAACACTCTCTCTATCTCTTTTTTTATTAATACACACCCACACACTCAAATATCTCTTTCTCTCTCTCCTTAAATAATTCAAACACACTCACCTCACCCCTTGTACCCGAGCAGAACAAACCCCCCCTCTCTCTTTACTCTTATTTTCTCTTTCCCCTCATTAATCTCTCTATTATATTCTTCTCTCTCTCCTATTACACTTACACACACAAATCAATTCCTCACTCACTCTCTCTCCCTCCACACAACACAGCAAACTCCTCTCCCATGGCCGAGAGCCTCCCCGAGCTCCTCCTTCCTCCTCTTCCCGAAACACCAGCTCCTCCCTTCTCCTCCTCCTTCTCCATACATCACCACCATCATAGTACCATCACCATCACCACTTATCACAACCACGACCACCACACTCCATCAACCGCCGTCGCCGTGTCCACGGTCGGTCGCCGCCACCGTGCCTATGGCTGCGCCGCCGCGCTAGGCCGGTGAGCACCCCCGTGCGGCCCGCAGCTGCAACAGCATCTTGGAACAGCAGCTGCAGTGGCAGCATATGCCGCGCGCGCGGACAGCGGCCACGGCGCTGCCGCGGCCACCGCCGCAGCCGGCGAGCCCCCCCACTGCCGCGCGCGGGCCGGGCGCACCTTCGGGCAGGCCCCCGTGGCACGCTGCCTCTTCTCCGGCGCGAGAAACGCCCGATTCGTGCGTTTGGCACGGGTTCCCGTCGGCGCGCGCTCGGAACGAAGTCAAAATTTGCATCTCGGGGCAGCAACTTCGTGCCAATTTTTTGGGCAATCCGACCGTTGGATCGGCGAACGTTTTGCTCCGTTACAATCTCAGTATATACCCCTTCACTCCCCTGTAATTTCACCCGTTAATTTCGTCGTTTGATACATCAAAACCGGCCACCAAGTTGACGTTTTAATTTGTACTGTTTTTGGACAGTTTCGCGATGCCAACTTCGCGGGTTCGTATCTTCGTTGTCGTAGCTCCGTTTTGCGTGCTACCAGTTTTGGTGCACAGCTGGTATAACCCTCTTCCTGCCCCCTTTAGATTCCTTTTCAGTTTGAGCTTGTTAGGTCGGTCGAATTCGACGCCAAAGTTGGCCGTTCGAATTCTTTAATTTGCACTAGTTAAATTCCATTTTTGAACCCGGGACTCCGGATTCCATTTCTGACCCCACCAGTAGACTTGTGGCGTCGTTCTGGTATGTTTTGATATAAAGTATGCTTGATTTGGAGAACGTGAGCCCTGGCACGCATTTCGATGCAAAGTGGGTCCCACTTTCTGAGTCAACGGGTCATTTTGAGATCGGCTCATCGGAATCCAATTCTGGATATACCGTTGAGTTTGTATCGTCATTCTGGACTCGCTGACATATAATTTGCTAGGTTTTAGTGGACATTGGTTCCGGCACGCATTTCAGTGCAAGTCGGATACCAACATCCGGGTCAACGGGTCATTTTGAGTTCGGCTCATCGGAATCCAATTCCGGATATACCGTTGAGTTCGTATCATCATTCTGAACTCGTTGACATATAATTTGCTAAGTTTTGAGTACATTAGCTCCGACACGCTTTTCCGTGCAAATCGGCATTTCAATGTCCTGGTCAACGGACCAATTTGAGATCGGGTCAACGGAATCCAATTCTGGATATACCGTTGGGTTCGTATCGTCATTCTGGATTCGTGGACATATAAATTGTTAGATTTTGTGTACTTTTATTTTGGCACGTTTTTTGGTGCAAAGTGTGTCCAACGGCGGACACCATTTTGGCCCGAAATTACCTTTTTGCCCCTGTGTCCAAATTGGACTTATGGACAGGCAATCCTAGCTGATTTGACCATTCTGGACACATTGGTGATGTTAGTTTCATCATCCGACAACATCTGTAAATTTCTTCCCTTTTTGTGTCACCCTATTATTATAATATTTTCTCCTTTTGGTTGTTTTAGAGACCCGTCGATTTCAGTGATTTCTAAATCACTAAAATTCATAAGTTGACCTTGTAGATGTTTATAGAGACTAGCTTGACCATGGTTGACTACTTTGACTAGACGTCGAAGTAGAGTCAACAGTTGACCTAGGTTTGATCAGACTTGACCAACGTTGACTTTTTGACCAAAGTCAACTATAGGTCAACCATTGACCTATTTAACCTAGATTAGACTTAGGGTTGACCAGAGTTGACCAGTTGACTGAAGTCAACTGTACGTCAACCTTGACCCAATTTGTCTTAGTTTGACCTAGATGTTAGTATATCTTTTGACCCTGATCAGCTCTTGTATTATTTCATCTTTAGGTCTGTGGCTTTACTCTGAACCCTGATTCATATTGACAGCAGGACCTCAGGCGAGTACATTCTCAAATAACTTATTCCCAATTTATGATAACTGTTATGATTCATGTACTTTGTGTTGATATGCTTATTTCTGACACATGGTTCTCACGGATTGGTATTCTTGGATCCCGACGAGAGATGTTTCTCCTTCTTAGGTTGGGATGTATTGCGCAAGCTCCCTTGTAGCTCTTGCTCAATATATGGTCACTGATTCTAGAGAAGGTTCGCGACCTTCTTATTAGAATCCCGTGCAGTGACGTGTCCTGTTTGGATCCATTCTACCAGTTGGGGTAGGGGGAGTAGTAGCGTATGCCTGTGATCATATCCCCTTGCATTCTTGAACAGTGTGAGTCATATACCGCACTTATGACTTGCCAGGCCGGTTCTCGACAGGTACCCAAGCCGATCACAAGTTGAAACTGCTACTCACACACATTGGATATATGGCTTACCTTGATTTGTGTACATACCATGATTCAGTTCTACTTTCTTGTTCTAGCTCTAGCTCTACAGCTTACCATGCCATGATACATATATGTACACTCCATGATTCATTGTATATGCTCTATTTACAGCCTTATAGCTTTTATTCTATCTTGAGATCTGTTATGAGATATATGTACTCGTTCCATCCTGACCGGATATGTTGACAAATTTTAGGAGTAGTTGTGCCCTCATTATTGGACTTCATGATGTTGCTAGCTGAGGTGGATCTCACTATTCTTCTATGGGAGTTGCCTGGTAGTTATCCTTAGTTAGTCTTGTTGTTCCTTCTTTATCTTTCATGTCTTATGATTATTGTAGATTCTAGTTGTTCTAGTGATATTGTTATTTATTCTTGTCTTATCTTCCTTAGTTTTCGTGATGTGACATGAGTACATTTCTAGTTATGGATTCTTAGATGTTGTAGTTAGTATAATATACTTGACAGCGTTCTACCGCCGATATCGCGGCGTAGGCTGGGCGTGGCCCACGTATTCGTACCCGTATATCCGGGTGCGGGTCGTGACATATTTTGATAGCAGAGTTTGCTTAGGACTGATTTGATATGAAATTGCACACTCGACTGGTATTGTAAGGTATTGAACCTGGACTAAAATGTAGGGTTATTAAGCTACAGGATTTCATGTTAGATAGGACTGATTGTGGTAGTGTCCTGTTAGAGGATTGAGTACTCACAAGATTGAAGGATAGCTCTGACAGGATGATTTAGAGTAAAGGCTAAATCATTGAATCAATGTCCTGGGAATTGATTGTTTCAGTCCTATCTTGGACTGAATTGGGACTGGATGGGATATTAGACTGAATTCCCATTAATTTAGAAGAGAGACTTGCCTTAGAGACTGATATTGAATACTTGGGGACATTGTAATTCATGAGACTAAATCACTTGTGTTTGTTGTCTCTTAGGAATACAGGAGTTTAAATATAACATGTTCAGATTACCTGCTGTTTACTAGAGGTGAAGTTAACCTTTTGATTAACTACCACCTTGGTACTAGGCATACATATTTTCCTGATCTATGAGTGCAGTACTACAACTGTTTAAAGGTTAGGGTTACTAGTCTAAGTCCAGTTAGATTGCAAGTATAGGATTAGTGGTTCAATAGCTATTTTGTTAAAATAGCTCTTAGTTATGATTACTTGGTGAATTGACAAACAAATAATTGTTTTACAATTTATATACCCCTATAAACACTTTATAGCTAGTTTGGTTATGAGTATGAGTAAGGGTTAAGTTGTCATCATAGATATTAATCCAATATAGTGGTTTATGAGTAAATATTTGGGTTCAATATATTTACCCTATACTTAAAGGTGCAAACTAGTATATTTTAACAATTTATGATACAAAGTAAACTAACTAGAATTGCTTAGAGAATAACCCACTTGTAAATCATTTAAACAGGAGGATATCCAGCTTTACCACCCTTTCTCGATCACCCGGAGCAAGGCAAGTATACTCCTCGAATTTGTTCATTTCTCATGTTTGCATGTTCATTCTTGAATCTTCTTGATTGTCACGAGGTATCACGATATTGTCTGGTTTCATATTTCATGTATTACTTGCGTCTGGGAGGGGAAATACTATAGATATGTGATCAAACCCTACTACTACTCATGTGAATAGCTTGGGTCCCGCACCGAGCACGCGGGACCAAAGCCGTACCATTTCATGATCATTGTATCTACCCAAGCCGATCACAATCTAGATGTATTTCAAATATTGCACATGTCAGGATTCAGTTGTATTTCAGGATTTCATGGTTGTATTTCATGTTCAGGTTGTACTTTATGTTCAGGTTGTATTTGATGCTCAGGACTCTTACCATGTTCCCTGTTTTACTTTCAGTATTTCCTGTTCAGTTCATGTCTTGTTCTTATTTCCTGTTCTTTACATATATTCCTGTTCCTTGATTCATACCATGATGTACATGTTCATTTTCTTGGATATACTAGCTTCGCTCCTGACTGGATAAGTTGCAGGTGAGTTGGAGGCCTTGTGCGACACATACTATGGCGAGGAGCCTATTGATGCAGGAGAGCTAGCTGGTGCTACTCTTGACTTAGAGGCTGCAGAAGCCTAGAGCTTCCTTAGTTTTTCTCTATTATTTCCATGTGTTAAGACTAGTAGACTTTCTGTCATTTCTGGAATGTAATAAATTCTGATACTTATACATTACTCTGGGATTCATTTATATATGCTGTGTTTTCATATTATCTTGATATCTAGTTAGTTCTCCCTAGATCGGTACAGCTTACTTTGTCGTGCCTAATGACAAAGGCTGGGCGTGTCCGACTCGTGTCCGATTATTCGGGAGCGGGTCGTGACATGTTTTTAGTGGTGGCCCATGCAGGTCTATCCTAATGTGACCTAGGTCTTAGTGTACTATTGAAGGACTTGATTACACTAGGGAAACTTGAACACAGCATAGGAAAATTGGGAAATAAGGATATATCAGGTTTATCAGGTGCGTTGATATTATAAAAACATTATTTTATTAGGTTTTAGGGTTTGTCGATCAACAAAGTTTTCTTTCTATTACAGGATGGTCACTACGAGGAAGACCGCGGATCAGCCCGGAGTCGCAGGCAGTTCAGATCAGCAGGCTACACCAGACGTTCTAACAGATCAGCTTCCAGTCGCGCCTCCTATCTTTCCACCGCTGCCTTCGACGATGATGTTTGACGGCGCCCAGGTGATGGCGATGTTCCAGCAGTTTATGGAGGCCCAGAATTGCCAAGCTGCGTAGTTCCAAGAGGCCCAGAGTCAGTAAGCCACGCAGTTCAGGATGACCGTCGTCGACGCACTCAGGACTCGGAAGACGACAGCACCGGCACCAGCAGCACCTCCAGCACCACGAGCACCGAGACCAGGGACGGCCAAGGAGTACCAGAACCTCTGCCCGATGGACTTTTGGGGCAACGAGGGTATCGTCTATGCAGACGAATGGCTGGAGAATGCGGAGAGGACCTTGAGGATAGCGCAGATCCCGGATGGCTTGAAGGTAGAGGTGGCGAGCATACGGCTTTTCGACCTTGCCAGAGCCTGGTACCGCGAGGAGCCCCATTTGGCAGCACAGCAGGTTTCTTGGACAGATTTCAAAACACTGTTCAAGGAGAAATTTTTTCCAGACATCGAGAGGGATGAGCTTCGCATGCAGTTCGAGGCCTTGTAGCAGGGGACGATGACAGTAGCGGAGTACACTTCCGAGTTTACTAGGCTAAGTAGATCGCAGAGAGCCTAGTCAGAGCACCAGAGGACAGGGCCTGGAGATTCAAGAAGGGTCTGACCAGGGAGCTGCGGCATGCAGTAGCTATTAGCCAGGCGACTACCTACTCTAGCATCCTTAAGATCGCCCGGGCAGTTGAGAAGGAGATGGACCCGAGGCCCAAGAGGGATAGGGACGTCGGCATCAACAGCTACCAGGCGCCAGCGAAGAGGGTGCAGATGCAGACTCCGGCGAGGCTACCTCAGCAGGCAGCAGTTCAGCACCGTCCTACCAGAGTTCCAGCAGCTCAGCATCAGAGGCAGCAGGGGATCACTTGTACATACTGCCATTAGCCAGGACACCACGTGGAGGTCTGTCGCAAGAGGCTTGGACTTTGCCTCTTCTGTGGGTCAGACGCACATCAGATGAGGGACTGCACTCAGGCTACAGCCAGACTAGCAGGAGGACCCCGAGGAGCTGGAGGACTACCGCCTACACCATCCAGAGCATTGCCTGTTGTACCCCAGAGAGGAGGAGCTCTACCACCCAGCAGCAGAGGTTTGCGCAGCACCAGCAGCATCAAGAGGGAGGACCACAGCGGGGACGTGCTTACGTCTTGGCCGCAGTTGAGGAGGAGGAGGCAGCTCCAGATGTCATCACAGGTTCTGTTATCATTCATTCATTTTCTGTCATTGTCTTATTTGATTCTGGAGCCACACATAGCTTTGTATCATAGGAGTTTCTGCATAGACACGGCTTCGTACCCAAACCCACTAGGAGGAACTGTCGGATTATGATAGGAGGTGGGATTGTGCCAGTCAGTGAGATGGTGGATTGCCCTATCACTACAGCTGGACGGGAGCTCAGGGCTCGACTTCTAGTGATACCATTGCCCGAATTTGACATAGTCCTCGGCATCGACTGGATGAGCGAGCAGTTTGTCGTAATAGACTGCCATGAGAGGAAGGTTACTTTCAGCCCGCCAGGACTTCCACCGTTCGAGATCAGCAGACGAGTTACAGAGAGGCCAGAGGGAGTCTACTTCGGAGCAGTTGCAGAAGACCAGGAGTTGCCGCATCCGCTGATTGTAGAGTATCTTGACGTCTTCCCCGAGGAGTTGCCAGGATTGCCGCCAGATCGAGACGTGGAGTTCAGCATCGACCTTGTTCCCGGATCAGCGTCTAAGTCCCAGCATTGCTACAAGATCAACCCAAAGGAAGCTGCAGAGTTGAAGGCTCTGATTGATGAGCTGGAGGGCAAGGGTTTTATTCGGTCCAGTGCTTCACCCTGGGGAGCACCGGTACTTTTCATGCCCAAGAAGGATGGGACGGTAAGGATGTACATTGATTAGCGTGCACTCAACAACATCATGATCATGAATAAATACCCGTTGCCGCGGATTGATGAGCTGTTTGACCAGTTGAGTGGAGCGAAGGTCTTTTTCAAGATTGACCTTCGGTCGGGGTATCATCAGATGAAGGTTCGGGAGCAGGATATTCCGAAGACAGCTTTCAATACCCGATACGGCCAGTATGAGTTCTTGGTGATGTCGTTCGGACTCACCAATACCCCAGCAGTGTTTATGAACTTGATGAATAAGGTTTTTCACAAGTATTTGGACAAGTTTGTCGTAGTCTTCATTGACGACATTCTGATATATTCGAAGACAGAGGAGGAGCATGTAGAGCACCTGCAGATTATGTTGGAGATATTGCGAAATGAGAGCTGTACGGGAAACTCTCGAAATGTGAGTTTTTCTTGGACCGGGTGGAGTTTCTGGGGTATGTGGTGACTGAAGAAGGGATTTCTGTAGATCCTAAGATGATTAAAGCAGTGGAAGCATGGGCACCTCCCAAGTCAGTAGCTGAGATTCGTAGTTTCCTGGGGCTAGCAGGATACTACAGGAAGTTCGTGAAGGACTTCGCCAGGATAGCAGAGCCTATGACGAAGATTACACGGAAAGACGAGGAGTTCATTTGAGCGACGCCTGCCAGTCAGTATTTAAAGAATTGAAGAGAAGACTCACGACAGCGCCAGTTTTAGCTTTGCCATCGGGATCAGGAGGATTCGTCATCTACAACGACGCTTCAGGGAAAGGGTTGGATGTGTGCTTGAGCAGAGCAAAAAGGTTATAGCTTATGCTTCTAGACAGTTGAGGCCCCATGAGAAGAATTACCCCACACATGACTTGGAGCTTATAGCAGTCATATTTTTCTTGAAACTGTAGAAGCACTACCTGTATGGAGAGCGAGTAGACATCTTCACGGACCACAAAAGCCTGAAGTATGTCTTTACTCAGAAGGAGCTGAATATGAGGCAGCGCAGATGGCTGGAACTCATGAAGGATTTTGACATCAGTCTGCAGTACCATCCTGGGAAGGCGAATGTGGTTGCAGATGCTCTCAGTCGATATCCTATTGCTATGTATCTCACTATGGACCGGCATCTACTGGAGGATCTTGAGAGCCTTGGGATTAAGATTATTCTACCAGGATATGGAGGACAGATGATGCACATGCAGATACAGTCAGGACTGATAGAGAAGATCAAGGAGACCCAGTTTGTAGATGAGGGACTCCGGTGTCTCAAGGGCCAGGGAGAGGCATGATTGCTCGACGACTTCACCATTGCAGAGGATGGATCCCTGAGACACGGGAACCTGTTTTGTGTGCCCAAGGATCTGCGGAAGGAAGTGATGCAGGAGGCCCACCAGTTGCAGTATTCTATTCATCCTGGTTCTACCAAGATGTACAAGGATCTGCGAGAGTATGTTTGGTGGTATGGATGAAGAGAGAGGTGGCCAGATTTGTTTCTAGATGCCTTGTATGCCAGTAAGTCAAGGCGGAGCGCCAGAGACGAGCAGGACTACTCCAGCCCTTACCTATTCTGGAATGGAAGTGGGAGCACATCACCATGGACTTCGTCTCTGGATTACCACGTACTCTCAGTGGCAAGGACGCTATTTGGGTTATCGTGGACAGACTGACGAAGTCTGTTCATTTCATTCCGTTCAAGATTGGGATGTCGACCGAGAAGCTTGCAGACCTCTACATGCGTCAGATCGTGAGGATTCACGGAGTGCCGGTGAGCATCATTTCAGACAGAGACAGCCGCTTCATATCACACTTCTGGAGGAGTCTACAGATGAGCTTGGGATCCCAGCTGAAGTTCAGCACCGCCTATCATCCACAGACAGACGGGCAGTCCGAGAGAACGATTCAGACGCTGGAGGACATGCTACGAGTTTACGCACTCGACTTCGACGGTTCGTGGGAGGATCATTTACACCTTGTGGAGTTTGCCTATAACAACAGTTATCAGGCTAGTATCGAGGTGACCCCGTTCGAGGCACTGTATGGACGGAGATGTCGCACGCCGTTATCTTGGGACGACGTTGGCGAGAGAGCTTTGCTTGGGCCAGAGATGGTAGTAGACTCAGCTGAGAAGATCAGGATCTGGGATCGTCTCAGAGTTGTACAGGATCGGCAGAAGCACTGGGCGGACAACAGCAGACGGCCATTGGAGTTCGTGGTTGGCGATAGAGTGTTCCTAAAGATCTCACCGACCAGAGGCGTCATTCAGTTCGGCAGAGGCGGGAAGCTCAGTCCGAGGTACATCGGGCCTTTCGATGTGACGGCACGGATTGGCGAGGTAGCATATCGACTAGCACTTCCAGCTAGCTTGGAGGGGGTACATAACGTCTTCCACATATCTCAGCTTCGATGTTACATTCCAGACCCGAGCCATGTAGTAGACTACTCAGAGTTGGAGGTAGGCCCGAGTTTGACCTACGAGGAGCAGCCAGTGGAGATCCTTGATCGTAGGAAGAAGCGCCTGCGAAACCAGACTATTCCTCTTGTCCGCGTCATGTGGAGGCACCATTCTTCGAGAGAGTCCACATGGGAGCATGAGGATGAGATGCGTGAGTGATATCCTAGTTTGTTCACTTGAGTGTATTTTGTGTTTCAAATAAATTGAATTCAATACACAACTTATTAGATTCACTATTTTGATTTAATTTTTGAATATGTGGCTACATTCTAATTTCGAGGGCGAAATTTTTTTAAGGAAGGGAGATTTGTAACTTCACTCCTCAGAATTTTTTTTTATTTCAAATAAATTCTTTAAATCATTCTTGAATTAAACTATCTACTTATTAATATTCTTTTCCTTTCTATATCATTTCTCAGCCAGTTTAAGTGTGCTATAGTTTAAACCTATAGCCCATTGATAGCCCATCTGTAACAGGCCTACTAAGGCTTAGGACTACCTTTCTATTTAACCCTAGCATTTTCAAGCCAATTAGACAATTAGATCTATTGGGCTTCTCAGCCAGCCCAATTGTTGGGTTCTTTTTTGAACTCCTTTTAACTTAAATTCCCCAGGCCCCTAAAACCAACTCTTCCTATTTTTAAAACTAAACCTCAACAAGCCATACGAATTCACTCTTTCTTCTTTTAATTTGATTTTTCCCTTTTCAAATTCGAAGGAGCTGAAAGAATAACCAATTCTCCTTCTCCTTTGATTCCCAGTGGGAATTCCCAATTCCTAACCGACTCTGACAAGTTGAGCCATGTGCAACAACCTGTCCATCTCATTTTTCCCTCCATTTCCTTCCCTAACTACCTATTTAAGAACGACAATTCTCATCATTCTTCAGCCATCATTTCTTTTCCCTCATCATTCTACAATCCTTTTCCTTGGCAAGGCTTGGTGGCCATGGAGGACTTAGCATTGGTTGCAGTCGATCATCAAGCTGTGAGGAAGCTATTGCCATGAATTTCTAGATCGAAAGCATATTAAGGATCAAGGTGAGTAGGAGCGATTTTGTAGACAACCAATCAATTTATTTCTGGAATTTCTGATTGAATCTGAGCTAGAATATTGATCTCTTGCTTTTAGATCTACAATCCTGTTAAGTATTCTTCGACTGTTTGTTTGGTCGATTCAACACAATCAATCGAGGTGCAGATCATTCCCTGGTAATCTAATTCACTGCCATTTCTTATTTATATTCCCAAGTTCTTGAGTCAATGTTGGATCTCGATCTACTCTTGACGTGTTAATGAAACATTAGAATAAATCATTGGACTGTTGAGTTGAAAATTATTTTATTTTGTTAGCAGTCCCCTGTTTTCCCCGGCCATATATGGGAACGATCGATTGATCAATCCTTGGTTCGGATACAAGTAAGTATCCGATGTCATAATTTTTAATTCAATTCTTGTATCTTGTTTAAGTGTAGTGCATCATCCAAATTTACCATTTCATGATCATCCCTGCACCTGTTCGACCTCTTGTTTCAGAGGTTTGAATTTGGATCGAGTGGAATAGCTAGGTGTCTTCTGAATCTCAGGATCGATCGAGTTTTGATCCATCAGGTAATATCTAAATGACCTTTACATTTGAAATTATAATAAGAACTGATCATGAGTCTGCTTAGGCTAGCTGTACATTTTTCCATTCTGGTTTTAAAGTGGTTTGTTGTTTACTATTATGAATCGAGCACCCAAGGATCATGAGTGATGCCATTTGGTGCCAACATGGTTTAGATTTTCTAATGCAGTAGGATAGTTGGTTAAATCAAGTTTGGGGAAAATTGTCAAGTCTGGATTACTGTATAATCAAATCCTGGACAGTGAGATTTATTTTGATCTTTGTTACTTAACAGTAATGAGGAAGGATGCCATCCTCTTTGGAATTAACAGTTTCCTCAATCATGATTGATCCACTGGTTTGAGTATACTTTCCTGTAGGATTTTACTGTTAGGCCACTGTTGATACATTCGAGTGATTTCCTGGTGATTGATGTTAGGTTGGAGTTGCAATGGTCTCAAGACTTAACTGATTTAAATCACTGTCATGATATTGGACATATGAGACTGGTTGCATTGACTGATACACTAGTCTATTTTTAACATCTTCCTATAGTCTAACTGTTGGTTCAAGACTGAATAGTTGAAATAAATCCTTAGTTCCCTAAAAACTGGGTATTAACATGATTCAGATTATTAAATTGGGGCAGACACATAAGGAATGATGTTGAGATGTGTCACGATGTGGACTGGATTGGAATACTATTTTCTTTTGAACTGGAACATAAAGGTACTCGAAAGGGGACCTGAGATTAATAGAACTATCGAGCCATGTCCTGATTTTGAGTATTTGGCTTGTTCATTACAACCAACTTATATTTGCGATACCTGTTTCTATTAGAATGTGATAAACTATATCCTGGAGATAGTCAACCTGATAGGTGCCTGAGTTCATAGCTGGCTTCCAAGGTATTGTGACTGATTACACAACCCAATAGATATGTATATTTGCTTTTAACTGCTATGCATATATACATATATGTATTTAAGCTAATTGTTTGGTCAGTAGAAATACAAACCTGTAAGGATGGCATCATAAAGGATAGTGGGTCCTGGAGGCTTGACTGAGTGGTTGTCCTGCAAGTTGGGTTTGAGGAATGACTCATGACTTCACAAAAATGGACTGAATGTATGGGGTACAGTCTTGTTTTTGGACTGAATTAATGAACTGTTTTGATAGCAGAGTTTGCTTAGGACTGATTTGATATGAAATTACACACTGCAATGGTATTGTGAGATATTTAACCTGGACTAAAATGTAGGGTTATTAAGCTACATGATTTCATGTTAGAGAGGACTGATTGTGGTAGTGTCCTGTTAGAGGATTGAGTACTCACAAGATTGAAGGATAGCTCTGACAGGATGATTTAGAGTAAGGGCTAAATCATTGAATCAATGTCCTGGGAATTGATTGTTTCAGTCCTATCTTGGACTGAATTGGGACTGGATGGGATATTAGACTGAATTCCCATTCATTTAGAAGAGAGACTTGCCTTAGAGACTGATATTGAATACTTGGGGACATTGTAATTCATGAGACTAAATCACTTGTGTTTGTTGTCTCTTAGGAATACAGGAGTTTAAATATAACATGTTCAGATTACCTACTGTTTACTAGAGGTGAAGTTAACCTTTTGATTAACTACCACCTTGGTACTAGGCATACATATTTTCCTGATCTATGAGTGCAGTACTACAACTGTTTAAAGGTTAGGGTTACTAGTCTAAGTCTAGTTAGATTGCAAGTATAGGATTAGTGGTTCAATAGCTATTTTGTTAAAATAGCTCTTTAGTTATGATTACTTGGTGAATTGACAAACAAATAATTGTTTTACAATTTGTATACCCCTATAAACACTTTATAGCTAGTTTGGTTATGGGTATTAGTAAGGGTTAAGTTGTCATCATAGATATTAATCCAATATAGTGGTTTATGAGTAAATATTTGGGTTCAATATATTTACCCTATACTTAAAGGTGCAAACTAGTATATTTTAATAATTTATGATACAAAGTAAACTAACTAGAATTGCTTAGAGAATAACCCACTTGTAAATCATTTAAACAGGAGGTTATCCAGCTTTACCACCCTTTATCGATTAGCCGGAGCAAGGCAAGTATACTCCTCGGATTTGTTCATTTCTCATGTTTGCATGTTCATTCTTGAATCTCCTTGATTGTCACGAGGTATCATGATATTGTCTGGTTTCATGTTTCATGTATTACTTGCGTCTGGGAGGGGAAATACTATAGATATGTGATCAAACCCTATTACTACTCATGTGAATAGCTTGGATCCTACACCGTGCACGCGGGACCAAAGCCGTACCATTTCATGATAATTGCATCTACCCAAGCCGATCACAATCTTGATGTATTTCAAATATTGCACATGTCAGGATTCAGTTGTATTTCAGGATTTCATGGTTGTATTTCATGTTCAGGTTGTACTTCATGTTCAGGTTGTATTTCATGCTCATGACTCTTACCATGTTCCCTTCTTTACTTTTAGCATTTTCTGTTCAGTTCATGTCTTATTCTTATTTCCTGTTCTTTACATATATTCCTGTTCCTTGATTCATACCATGATGTACATGTTCATTTTCTTGGATATACTAGCTCCGCTCCTGAATGGATAAGTTGTAGGTGAGTTGGAGGCCTTGTGCGACACATACTATGGCGAGGAGCCTATTGATGCAGGAGAGCTAGCTGGTGCTGCTCTTGACTTAGAGGTTGCAGAAGCCTAGAGCGTCCTTAGTTTTTCCCTATTATTTCCATGTATTGAGACTAGTAGACTTTCTGTCATTTCTGGAATGTAATAAATTCTGATACTTATACTTTACTCTGGGATTCATTTATATATGCCGTGTTTTCATATTATCTTGATATCTGGTTAGTTCTCCCTAGATCGGTACAGCTTACTTTGTCGTGTCTAATAACGAAGGCTGGGCGTGTCCGACTCATGTCCGATCATTCGGGAGCAGGTCGTGACATAGCAACCATCACTTATTAGTATTTTTTTAACTCCCAACTTAATGGAAAGAAATGATTAATTTTTTCATAAGCTTGTCACGATGTGTTGTCTTCACATACTAACCACTAAAGCTAGAAGGCTTTGACCACTTCTTATATATATATTAGTTACTTTCACGTGCGTTGTATGTAACAAAAGGAAAAAAATTACTATATTACTGAAATATATATATTTAAATTATGTTAGAATATTTTGAATATATTTAGTTATGATTTATTACAAATATATTTGTGTTTAGCTATATAATATCATTTAGTTAGTTTAAATATAATTTAAAATTTAAAATATTTTAGGATTTATACATGTTTATGTAGTTAGGAGGATTTTATGATTAATTTTTTTTTCCAAGTATGTGAGAAAACAACTACTGTTACCGTACTTATTTTATTTTTTTAGTTTTTAAATTAATTTATTGATGATATATATATACGACTTAGATAGGCTTTATTTGGAGTCGGTTCTAAGCCGCATTATAATTTGGAGGATAATGGTGTAGAGAAGCTTGGCTACGACTGCAGCTTCAGTATGGCATGTCTGGAGGGGGTGGGACAATCGCATATTTGAAGGGCTGAAGACAGTTTGGATTGGAATCATACATAATATACAATATGATGTACGTTGTTTAGGGTTGCCAAAGGGCAACTATAGGTAGTAGCATTCTTTGTACTATGGTATGTAACAAGATTTTGGAGCAATAAAATTACCTTCTTTCAAAAAAACGTATTTATGGTGCGGATGAAAAGTCCTGCTAAGGGAACCCCGCGGAAGTACCGTCAGCCCTCGACAGTTAATCGAGCGGGCAACCCTCCCCCCTCTGCCGCCCGCTCGAACCAATGGTCGAGGACGGACATGACTTCCGCGAGGCTCCCCCGCAGGACTCTTAATTCGTGTGTGTGTGGGGGGGAGCAAAATCCAGCTATATATATATATATATATATATATATATATATATATATATATATATGACCTCTAGCCTAGTGGTTAAGAGAGCTGCATGCGGCCCAAGTGGTCGGAGTTCGAGGCCCAGTGGAAGCGAGTTCATATGGGTACGGGGAGTGGCGAGCAAAATCCAGCTATTTATGTGCCGAGCGGTGAAGGGGCACCTCCTGACATTGGAAAGACTCGAGAGGTTGGGTGTGCAAACACGAGGAACGGGTTGCATCTTGTGCCAACGCAACCAAGAGAACTTTGGGTCATCTATTTTTTGATTGTGAGTTCTCATAGAAAATTTGGCACAACCAGTTAATATAGCTACAGATTACACAGAGTGCATCGTTGGACATGGCAGGATTCATGGGCATGATTACGCAGGCAGGGAATAAAGGCGTACTTTGGATGAAGGAAGCTAGAATGAGACTTGCGTCTGCAGTCTGGCATATATGGAGGGAGCACAATAGACGTATATTTGAGGGGCTTGTTACTTCTATAGGGATTAAACACAATATAGAGTTTGATATTTCATGTATGATAGAGAGGAAGACGGTGCCAGATTTTTGAGGGGTACAAGGTGTATTTGTTCTGACTGATTATATAAAATTACCATTCTAATATATATATATATATATATATATATATATATATTTTATATATATATATATATATATATATAAAATATATATATATATATATATATATATATATATAATACCCAATTTTAGGGTGAGAGTTTATGAAAAATCCACCCGCAGGGTGGGCTTTATGAAATACCCAAAATTATATATTTTCACGTTAAATATTCCAAGATTCCCTTTAGATGCTCTGTATATACAAAATTGTCATTTTGATAATTTTATAACTACCCCTTTGCACAACTTTGGTCATATATACGTATTTGAATTCAAAAACTCAGATTTTGAATGTTATTTTCGTCTTCTTCTTCACGAGAGATCTGAATTCCATTGCTCTCATTTTCAGCAGAGATCGCAAAGATCGTTCGTAGTTCACTGTTCTTTTCTTCAGTCGAACACCGATGTAACACCCAGTTTTCTAAATGAGGATAATTTTAAAATTTTGTGTTTTTAATTATTTAATTATGATATTTAAATAATAATATAATTTTTGGTGATTTTTAATCATTTAAAACTATTTTAAAAATCATGACTTGTGATTTTGATGTGCAGCTAGTGAAACCGTAGAGACAGTCTGACCAAGAGCCTAACCCCGTGATTTGGAATATCTATTTATCATTTTTAGCCTAGGGGTAATTTGGTCATTTGATTTATTAGAATAATTTGATTAATTATTGGATTGATGGTTGTTGAATTTGACTTTGACTAGTTGAGACTTTTAGACTAGCCTAGAAGCTAACCCTAGTTATGGTGACCCTAGTCTAACTCAAGTTAACCTACTTTTAGTCATTAGAAATTAGTTTTAAAGTAGGAAGGTTAAGTTTAAGTGAAATGGTTAATGACTTATGGCTTAAGTTAATGACTTGTGATTTCATGACTTGTAATTAAGCCATAGGCCCATGACTTAATCCTAGAACCCAAACTAACCAGCCCATGGCAGCCACAATTAGGGTTTCCCCTTGCCTATAAGTAATCTTTTAGTGTGTTCTTGCCTCTTTTGTTCTTGACCTAGATTGGAAGGAGAGGTAATTTCCCATTCCCCTAAAATTCTATTCAATTCATTTCAACTCCTTTTTAACCCTAGTCTCTTTCATTAGGATCTAATTATTGTTTGTTTACTGATTCTGGAGGTTCACCTCAGTTTTTATGTCATTTGGAGCTTGGGAGTTGCTATTAGGAATCATTCCATTTGAAGCTTTTCTTGAGTATTGACACTCAATAGGTAAATCATTTAAACCCATTGTTTTTCCTATTTTCTTTGCATATAGGACTAGGTTTAAGGATTCCCAAGCTGTCCCCTAGATTTTGGCACAATTTGTGTCCATTTCGTGTCCGTATCGGACACGTATCATAATAGGTGCATAGGTGTTTGTAGAAATACTTCTTAGGAATTTATTTTCGAATTTTGAAATTCTAATTATATAGATCTGTAGATCTACATGTGTGTATTAATGTTTGTGAAGGATGTTACGGGTTTCGTGTCGGTTTGTGTCGAGTTTTTGGCCTTGGACACGTTGCACGAACCCTACGCTTGTGTCCTGCCTATCGGGGTCCATATCTCGTGACACAGGACACTTCGGGACACAATTTTTTGTGGAGAGCAGGGGGCAATGTCTGACATCATGCTCCTAAAATTTGGGAGCATATGGTTGAGCACACACGGCGCAATCGTGCCCGCACTGGCCGTGCGCTGTCGCGTGCAGGCGGCTGAACACGCACAGACACGCGCACAACGTGCGTTCGTGTCCTCTGTAGACACGTCGTGGACATGTGTCAGGCTATCCCACGTGTAGCCCTACCCTAGGCGACCACGTGGGTGTGTGCACGTGACACGAAGTGTCGTATGTCGTGTCCTACACTCGTGTGCATGCGTGCACGACACTGTGCAACACTGGGTGCACCCTACGTGTTTGCAATGTGTTGGAAACGCCTGTGTCATGATTTCTGGACACGAAATGACTCTCAGGACACGTATACATATGTAACACTATTTACCAATTCTTGTTTGTAATTTTTATGATTATTTTAGGGTCGAATTCATTGATTTCCCAAATGTCTGAAACTACACTGAAACCCCTTCACTGTTTCAGTTTCTGAGTTTTAAATTGCACTTTAAACTGAATTTTTGTGATGTTAGTGTTTAGTTTAGATTTACCTACATGTGTATTAAATAATGATCATGTTAGATTGCGATTTTGATGATTAATTGATTTCGAATTCTTGAATCCCCTTAAAGGCTGATACCTCACTGATATGCTGACAGGAATGGTTTAGGTTCTCTTAATTTGCATTTTAACTGAATTTTAATGCTGTAAATGATTAGTTAAACTCACTTACATATTTGATGAATGATGAACATGTTAGCTTGTGAATTGTGTTAAGCAAAGGGTTGTTGGAATTAATTTTGGTATGCTAACTGCTAAGGATTATTTTTGAACTGTCATTTTCGTTGGTGAAAACTGAGAACTAATGTCCCTATTACACTCTACACACTCTCATGCGTTGCCACACTCAATCACCACACTCTCACATTCCTGTCACACTGATTTCCCACATACACATGCCTAAACATTTAAACACACACACACATGACACTACTTCTTGTCACACTGTTTTTCCCTTTACACTCACTGTTTTGTAATTTCACTCCACAATTCCTGAGAAATTCCACATTGATTTCTATGTATATACACTGTTGCTAACTGAGAACCTATGATTTGCATTGTAAAAACTGAACCTGAGAGCCTACCACACACTCATGATTTCACACACAAGTTCCCTACTTCCTGTCACCTATTTACACATTCACTCACACACATTCCACACACTGCCACACATGGACACACTTACTCTATTCCTGTCATGTTACCCACTGTCACACAAAATCTGAGACACACACAGTCAACACACACCACCCTCTATGTGACACCATATCACACACACTCTATTACACTATACCACACACACACACATGTTAGACACAGCCTACACTCTATTCTAGATTCATGTCACCTTACATATAGCATTCACACACACACACCCTCTATGACATATTACCCACACACTCACACTATTAGCCTATATGCACCCTTACACAAACACACACATATATGGATTCCTGTCACACTATTATTTTCATGTCACATGTACCATATGAGACACACACATTTTTTGCCTTGATTCCCTATTCCCATATATATATATATATATATATATATATATATATATATATATATATATATATATATATAATATCTATGATTGTGAATATGTAATGTGAGTGTGCTATATATGTATAGCCTAGTGTGAATATGTAATGTGGTATTGTAATGTAAATATTGCAATTGCCTATGTATAATGTGAAATAGAGATTGCATTGGCCTATGTAATAATGTGTATATAGATATATGGTATGGGTATTGGCCTATATGTGATATGGCTCATTGCCTATGTAGTTAGCCTATGGCATGTGGTGTGGATACACTTGTGTATCACTAGGCTAGTGTGACTTGTATGGTAATTGGTTAGAGACCTAGGTTGACTGGTTTGACCTATTTTGACCTAACTAGACTATTGTTGACCTAGTTTGACTGCTAGGGTTGACTAGAGTTGACCAAAGGTTGACTTTAGCCTAGATTGATCCCAAACATCATGTAGATGCATTGTAGTAGTCTATTTCATTATTTTAGACATAGAGTGATTTGTACTGTTCTATAGGAGACAGACACCACTCATCAGGCAGTATTTTCTTCCAGACATTCAGGATATCATGCGAGTACATTCTCTGACCATTTTATACTTGCTAGGATTTATATTCTTGCTCCAGATTACTTTACTTGATGCTGACACATTGGTAGCACGGATTGGTACTATATGGACCTTTTCATGAGATGTTATCCCCCTCGGGAGCATCGGATACTGTATGTTTTGTGCATTTCATGAATCATCACGTATCTCTATACTTTCACTGATTCACGAATCGCTTGTGACACATGTACTCTCATGTTCACAGAGCCAACATGAATCACCTTCACGTATCACTCATTTTATGAGCCATGTGAAGTTTTACGAATCTTAACATAACTTGAACAGATCCTTGTGTATTGATTGGGGATGGAGGAGTAGAAATAGGCATCTGAATAATATCCAAGTAGCTGTAGTCATGAATCACTCTTAGCTGTAGTCATGAATATTCCTATGCCATTCACATGTCTATATTTTACTCCGACTCACTAGTCACTACTAGTTCTCTATTTATAGTAGATATTTTCTTACAGTTATCTCCTTTACTTCATATATTCTCTTTTCAACGTTTCATGTATTTTACTCTATTGCATGTTTTATTTTTCCTAACTTGATATGAACTGCGTGAGATATATTATGCTAGTTCCTGTCCTGACCCTTGTTAGCAATTCGACAAACGGAAAAAATTAGGGACGGCAAAAGTACGAGTATAAATCGGCTCAGTGCAAATAAAATACATTCAAAAATTCGATCAAATGTTCAAAAAATGAAAATATTGAGGTTAGAAACTTTACATTCTTAAATATGTTGTTAAATTTGGTTAATTAAACAGGTTTCTAGCATGTTTATTGTACCAAATTTGTCAATAATTTATACAGAACATGTTTAAAACTTCGCATGCTTAAAATTTATGTACTGATTTGGATCTGTCAAAAGTACGCAAGTATTATACGTTTATGAAAGATATGGAAAAATTTGCGTATAATACGAGTTTTATTCGGGTGATTGCTAACAAGGGTCCTGACTGGACCTGCTGAAAATATTACAGAGGATGAGGATGAGGCCCTATGCACCACCTATTACGGAGCAGGGTTAGATGACACCTGCAACCTGGTTCCTCTGGAGGACCCAGCTGTAGTACAGGATGCTACTCCCATAGTCTAGGCTAGATAGCTAGGCTTTATCTTTTTTTCAGCATTGTTTATTCGACTTTCAGTTGTTGTTCTGAGATGTTGTATATATTTAGAGACTTGTATTGAGCTGGATGTTTCTTGAGTTGTTATCTTAGACACTTAGATTCTCTCTCTTATCTGTATGACATTGTGGTTTTGATCTATCTACCTTTACTATTCTGTATCTACCTTAGATGTGATTGAGACTGTTCTGTTATGTTATCTCCATTCGGAGTGTATATAATGTTCAGGTACCTTATATTGTTAGATGTTGCGACCTAGGACAGCGTTCTACCGCCGACACTGCGGCGTAGGCTGGGCGTTGCTACGTTCTCGTACCCTCACAGTGGGTGCGGGTCGTGACAACCGATCATCCCTCATCATCATCATCATCTTCGTGAAAAGATTTGAAGTTTTCCGACGATTAGGTCAATTGTGGAGCGAAGATATTCTTCTTCTTCTTCTCCATAAGAGTTAGCATCGTTTTGAAAGAAGAGCGCAAAACTCTTGAATCTTTATTACTGACAAAAAAAATTTCTAAAAACAAAAAATTAGGTTTCTGTCAACTGTTCTCTGTCATTTAACACGGAGAATGGCCATTCTCCGTGACTATAACACGGAGAATGACCGTTCTTCTGCATTTTAACACGAGAAATGGTCATTCTCCGTGATTTTAACAATGGAGAATGACCATTCTATGTGATTTTAACACGGAGAATGACTATTCTCTGCATTTTTAACACTAAAAATGATCATTCTCCGTGATTTTAACACGGAGAATGACCGTTCTCCGTGATTTTAACACGGGGAATGGTCATTTTTCGTGATTTTAACAATGGAGAATGGTCATTCTCCGTTTTAAAATGGTCATTCTCCGTGATTTTAAACGGAGAATGACCATTCTCCTACATTTTAACACGGAGAATGACAATTCTCCGTCAATTTAACTAGAAGAATGGCCATTCTCCGTGATATTAACACGGAGAATTACGATTCTCTGTGATATTACCACGGAGAATGGTTATTCTCCTGTATTTTAATACGAAGAATGGCAATTCTCCGTGATTTTAACACGAAGAATGATCGTTCTCCCTGATTTTAACACGGAGAATGGTCATTCTCCGTAATTTTAACACGGGAAATGACTATTCTCCTATATTTTAACACGGAGAATGGTCATTCTCCTGCATTTTAACACGGAGAATGACGATTCTCCTGCATTTTAACACGGGGAATGAGCAGTTGAAACTTTGGAGGGCCATAACTTTTGACTGGAGGTCGAAATGAGGCCCGGTTTGTCGCAAAAGGAGCGTATTTTCGATGAGCCTGAGATAAACCGTTTTATCGTTTGACGGGCTTTCGAAATTTTAGATTCACAAAAAAATGATGTTTGGACCTCAATTTTAACACGGGGAATGATCATTCTCCGGTTTGTCGCAAAATGGTCATTCTCCTGCATTTTAACACGGGAAATGGCAAGTTGATGCTGCTGATGATGACGAAGTGGGAACTGATAATGACGACATGGTGTGAAGATTGCGAATGGAGAGTAACTGACGAGTTTTTGAAGCAAGGTTTGAAGATTTTGGAGAAGAAAACCTAGATTCGAAAGTGAGCAGCGTATGGAAGAAGATGAAGAATCGAAACTTTTTTTGAAGAGTAGGTTTCGTGGGTGTTTTCAATAAATTAGAAGGACAAAAAGGTCATTCTGAACCATTTTATATATTTTTTTACCATCGGCATCTAAATTGCAATTGGAATAGGATTCAATAGGTCTGAATTTCTGCTTACAGGTTCAAATTTCTTCAGTGAAGAGAATAAAACATTACAAAAAGATCACACAGGCAGGTGCACACATCTGCTTATTTAAGTATACATATGCCACAGAAAGAAAATCACGACACTGCGACGCAAATGGTATTGTTCTAATTGTTGTCCATCCAGAACTGAGCCTGGAGCCAATCCACCGTCTTCTTGTCCAACTTAAACGCCTTGGCGAGCACATCGTCCAAAATGGGCGGCTTCGCCCCGAAGACGGCATTGGCCACCGTGATCACGCCGGGGTTCTGGCTGCTCAGCGCCGCGATCGCCACCGCGTTGCCCTCTCCGGAGTTGAGCTGGAAGTGCATGAGCCCCTGGGGGAACACGAAGACGTCGCCCTTGCGGAGGACCTTGGCGAAGAGTCTGTTGCCGGGATTGGACGTCACGAACCCGACGTAGAGGGAGCCTTCTAGTACCGTCAGGATCTCGGTGGCCCGCGGATGGGTGTGGGGCGGGTTGAGCCCGTAGGGCTCGAAGTCTATGCGGGCCAGGGAAATGCCAAGGGTGTTCAGGCCCGGAAGCTGGCCTGCGAAGACCGGCGTGACCATGGACCCGAGTGGGTTGCTCGTGTTGCCGGGCTTATTGAGGCCGGCGAAGAAGAAGTCCTCTGGCTTTGCAAGCTTCGGGTCCTCACAAACTAATCCATTCACAAACACTGCAGCATACGTAAATAAAAAGGTGGAAGACGTTATACAATGACACGTACATGAATTTGCAGAGGGTGTGGTACAATGTATGCGTGAATAAAACAAAATGAAACTGGTATTAGAGGATATATATAAATGGGACAGACATCAACATTAATAAAATAATTCAAAAAATTTCTCTGCTAGGGACGCAAAGTATGAATCAAATCCATAATTTTGGTGTTCAAAGAACGAAAAAGCCACCAGCTACATAATGAATGGGGTTATTTAGTTTTATGGTCTCGTATAATTTTGAAAATTTACGTTTAAGTTTCTATATTGTCTTTGAATTAAATACTGAAGGTTGGACTGACCGTCCAAAATTAATGACGGCATTTATTGTCAATATTATATGAGATCCGAAAACTAAATTCAAAATTTGGATATTGTGGATACCTAAACGAGATCTAACGGTCAGCCAAAGTCAACCGTCGGCACGAGACCCAAAATCTCTTCCGAAAAATATGGAGGTCTAAACGCACATTTTGAATATTATACGTGACCCTCAAAACTACATACCCCTAAAGAATGTGTACATAAATGTTTCAAAATTGGTAAAGTCAGTAAGAAATGGTGAGTGAGAGAGTATATAACTATATATACCAGGGGACATTTTGACACCAACACAAAAGTCCTGGAGAGGGCTAGGATCAGAAGCAATCGCAAGTGAAAATGTTGTAGTTGTAAGAACAGCCAGGAAGAACAAGTTGGCAGCCATCTCTTTGAGTTCTCTCTAGCTATAGACAAGGAAAATGATAAATAATGAAGAAGATGGTTATGATGATTAATATTGGATGAAGAAGAAGGTGATATATTCACTGGTATATATAGAGAGAGAGGGGAGGGGAGGGTGACGTGGAGATTTTCGATTGTGGTAAACATTTGCATCGAAACGTTCTCGTTAATTCTCAGTTTCAATTGCAAAAAGTGTCTCTGTGGTTGTTAAATAAGTACAGTCATCTGTGGTTGTTAGTTGTTACCACCTTTAGGAAAATAATTGGACCTTGTCTTCTCTATAAGAGTGTAGTGAAAGTTTTTTTTTTTTTGGTTTGTTAGACAAGTCAAGATTTGAACGGGCAAATTGAACTTAATCGACCGGAAACATGATAAAAAACTGAAGAAATTAGGACGTATCTATGATCTTCTAGGTATTAAATATAGACACCCCATGCAGTTTTTCTTCTTCTGGAGAGAGCAGTTAGAAATAAACCAATCTTTTCTTTAAAGAGTCCTTTTAGTAGTTTGATCTCGCTTTTTTTTTTTCCTCTCTGACGCAGAGCTTATTTTTCGCATATATATGTTGAGCAACCGACCTCATTGTACAAGTTCAATTAATTGTACAAATTAGGTTGATCAGTAATGTCAGATAAACTTTCATCAACCTAAAATGGCTGGCTCAAGAAGAATAGTCAACATTTAGACGAGCCTTAATTGATCATATCCTTTAATTTCCAAGAAAATTTTTATCTCAAATTTTCGAGGGTGGCTATTTAACCTTTTTTTCTTCCCACTCAACTCTACAAAGAAGTGTATGATATAAAGATTTCATTTTTTATTCAATTTTAACTAAAGACGAATAAACTACGCCCACTCTCACTGGATCACTAGTGATGAAAAAACACTTCCATTTTACAGGTCCATTTCTCTTCTTCTTTCTTTTTTTTCCAACATTTTTGGAGAGTTTAAGTGAGAAGAAGAAAAGTCATCAAGGCCCCTACGTAAACATTTAGTAAAGAATTTTTTTTTTTTGAGTGAACAGTATCTTTATTAATCAATAGAAGGGGAAATAAAAGTTACAATAAGAAACTACAGAATTTGGATGTCCAAAGTATCAACCAACTTCCACCATGCGAGGAAGAAATAATCTACTTTTTTTTTGAATCGAACCCACTCAGCTATGATTATGTTTTCGTCTACTAGCCACTAGAGCTACATGGCCTTGACTTGTTTTAGTAAGTTTTTCCATATGTGCTCGATCCAAAGTTACAAAGAATGTTTGGTATTAGCTTAAGGTACGTTTGTTGAAGGATTCCATCCTCAAATTAGCCATAAAGGCAGTATCAATCTTCCTTATGAATACCACAACCCTGTAGTACTTAGGTTAAAAGTCGACCCACATATATTGACGCTTTTGGTTCAAATTGGTCCAACCTATTCTTAATATATTTTTTAAGATTTGACCAATTTTTATATTTAATTTTATAATCATCTTTCATATACTTTTTCTTGAGATGTTCGATGTTATGTATGGAACTTTTATTGCACGTTGCATCGTATGTCTTTTGTGCCCACTTTTTCAACTCCCGCCATTTTTATAAATGGAACGATCCACTGATCTTTCATCACTCAGTCAGAGTTTTATGCCTCTTTCCGGTAATCACAATAGTCACTCAAGTTCGGCATCTTTTAGATACTTTCAATATTTGATTAGACTTCTGATTAATATATTTAAACAATCTTAGACTTATATTTTGATGCTTTTTATATGAGCTGTTTTTAATAGATTTAAACAATCCTCAAAGATTTAGTTTGTTAGAATGGTTCAATAATATTTTTATGCTAATACTTTGATATTTAGGAATCTGATCATGTTACTTGGATAGAGTAATGTATTAATTCCTTCAAAGTATCCCTCTAAACTATTCCTACTTGTATGGAGTTGACGTGACATCTGACATATAAATTGACATAGCAAACTCAAAAAATTCATCAACTAATTTTAATTTTAATTGTAAAATTTACTATATCAAATGTTGTTAGATGTCACGTCAGCTATTACGTAAGAAATGATGATTTAGAATACTTTAGAGGGATTAATAGAATTGTTACTTTGAAAGCATTAATAGCAATTTTCTTTTGGACCTATTAAGCAGATGTAGTCATTGTTTGAGATCTATTGAAAGAGTCGATATCTTAAAATGAAGAGTCCATCTTTAGTACTGAGCCTTCGTGTTTAAAAAAAAAATTCTCCAAATGTTGAATTTCTCTAAATATTAATTTGGAGTAGCAACCATCACTTATTAGTATTTTTTTAACTCCCACCAAATAATTCATTATTCCATAGGATCGAACCAGCTAGCCAGGATGCGTTATGTGCAGACATGCAGACCATTATATATATATATATATATATATATATATATATATATATATATATATATATATATATATATATATATATATATATATGGGAGCGGATCAAAAGCCCCCTTAGAAAGCCCCCCAAAAACCCCCCTCACTCTAATTCGTTATATTAATGTTAATATTAATGTTAATGTTAATGTTAATATTAATGTTAATATTAATGTTATGTTAAATATTATTTTTTTAAATTTTTTTTGATATTACTGTTAATGTTAATGTTAATGTTAATATTAATGTTAATGTTAATTTTAATGTTAATATTAATTTTAATGTTAAGTTTAATGTCAATTTTAGTATTTAATGTTAATATTAACATTAATATTAACATTAACATTAATATTAACATTAATATTAACATTAAATTACGGACTAGAGTGAGGGGGGTTTTTGGGGGGCTTTCTAAGGGGGGTTTTTGATCCGCTTCCTATATATATATATATATTATATATATATATATATATATATATATATATATATATATATATATATATATATATATATATATATATATATATATATATACAAAAAAAATGGCTAGGTTTTTCGCATCGACCTCCGCTGGCGGCGCGGAAAAGGGAAAAGAAGATTGGGATCCAGGCTTCAATCCAGGAGGTATCTCGACGACGGAGGGGAGACAAGAGGAATGGGGGCGGCCGGAGGATAGACCACTGTTCAGAGACGTCGGAAAGTGCAACAGAATTACAGACTCCCGACCTCAGTCGAGGGAGAAAGATCAAGCGGTCGGCGATTCCAACCACGAGCTAGAGGACCTAGTGGCGTGAAGTTCGGCGAGGGGGGAAATGGAGAGGGAACTCAAATAAGCAAGGGAGTTCAAGCAGAGGTAAGGAAGCAGACAACTATGAGCAGGGACAATCAACGCTTCATGTCTCATAATAGTGGAGGCAAACCGATGAGTGGGGGATTCGGGGGAGCTGGAGAAGGAGAAAGGGCTAGGAATATACATTCACACCCACCATCCAAAGCAAATCCCGATCCTACGATTGGAAGGAAAGGGAGGTCCTGGGCTGAGATGTGTCGGGCCAACTGCCCTTCGACAAGTGACAAAGTGCAATACGTTGAGCCAACACAGAAGGAAGGACGAGCGATGGCAGAGTTCACCGACGAGAACCTGGAGGAAATGGAGGAATATTGGATGAACACGTTGGTTTTATACATCATGGGAAACAACCATTCTATGGCCAAATTAGAGCATTTGCCAATAGAGTGTGGCACCCGAAAGGAAGTATGGAGTTCTTCTCAAGGGAGGATGGTTTTTTCTTCGTCAGATTTGGAATGGCAGAGGATCTGGAGAGAATTCTTCGTGGTGGGCCATGGACGTTTGACGAAAGGGCAATATTTCTAAAGAGATGGTCGACTGGGATTTGATTCCCCGATCTGCCCCAATCTGGGTCAGATTCCCCGAGCTCCCAATTCAATACTGAAGCATTCCAATGCTTATGAAGCTTACCAGCCTTCTAGGAGTCCTAATCAAGGCAGACGAGGCTACTACGAAAAATAGTAGGATCTCATTTGCCCGCATCTTTGTTGAGATAGAAGCGGGGGTCAAGTTGCCAAGAGAGATTGAATATGTGGTTCCTAATGGCCAGATATTCAACCAGCGGGTCAAATACGAATGGGTCCCTCCATCATGTGTGACATGTAAGTGTTTCGGACACTTTCAGGCAAGTTGTAGAAGAGCAGAGCAATCAGACACAGGGGAGGAAGCAACAGATAACATTCCACCATTAGAGGTAGTCCTCCAGTCAAGCAGAGAAGATGTACAGATGGGGGGACTCGGCGGAAGGGGCTAAGGAGAACAATTCAGAGACTCTGAAGCAGCAGGGAAAACCCTTCGAGGAAGAAATAGGAGTGATCACAGAGTTCACCACATTTGAGGGTATCAAGAATCTACTCGAAGAGCAAAATTCCGGTCAGGAATTAGAGATGATAGAATACGAGGAGGGTGCCAAACTCACAATCCTGGATAAAAGACTAAGCTTCACCTCTCCAAAGAGCAAACAGATCCTAGCAATAGAAGGGACCAATAGTCAAGCCCATAGAAAGGGAGAATCAGGAATCCAAAATGCTCAATGTCCTAACGCGAGCAAAGAAGCTATAAACTCATGAAGAGAAATATTCCTGGTCCATCTAATCCTAAGGGACCAGCTAGGAACATACTGCAAGGAGTGGCTAATAAGGATGCTCGGCTCACTAAAGCTAATCCACAATGGGCGGCGGTGATCCAGAAGGCAAGACCAACTCAACAAAGTGAGAAGGGATTAACAATGCAAATTCAAATAGCTCACCCGCTCCTTCCCGGGTGAGCGAAAGGTTTTCGAAGGAACACTCTGATATTGTTTAATGTCGATCATCTCTTGGAATGTTAGGCGAGCCAAATCATTAGGAAGATGGAGAAGCATTCGGGATATAGCAAGAAGATACAATAGCACGATAGTCATAGTTCTAGAGTCGAAGATCAAGTCTCCGGCATTGCTCGAGAGGAGAACCCCCAGGGAACTGGGAGGCAGTTCATAACTTACATTTAAACGACATGGCTAGAATCTGGATTCTCTTGGACAAGGGCATATGGAGAGGAGCGCTCAGATTTGAATCTCAACAATTAATGGCAGTCAAATTCTCCAATGAGGGTGGTATGAAGATGATGGTTTGTGCTATATATGGTTTTAATGATCACAATAAACGCACAACCATGTGGAGGGACATTGAAGCTGTAAGTCAAGGCATGGGTAAGACCCTGCCACTTTTACTCATTGGTGATTTTAACGCCTTAATGTACAAGGAGGAGAAGAGGGGAGGGAGCTGTGTGTCTGACAACATACTTGAGGACTTCCAAGTCTGCGCGCTCAAATCTGGCATCTCTGACTTGCATAGATCGGGAGTGGTCTGGACATGGAGCAATCAGGCGTCAGAGAATTGTTAGTGTAGAAGATTCGTGGAACAGAACTCAGAATCATTGAGGCGTGTGAATCACTGTCCTCAAGAAAAGATTTACCCCTTATCGTAAATGTAAGGCTCGAACGGCGACTTTCCTCCAGGATACAACAACGAGTTACAGATAGCAGTACCTATCTGCAACCTACAATCGAACAGGGAAGAAGACGAATGGCAGCGTTTCTGATCTCTCTCTATTTGGTAGTTTTGGATCTCAGCGGTGTGTTCTTTCTGTGAAGAACGAATGAATAAATAGAGTTGCAAAACTCTAAAACTGTTAGATCGTGAACCAAATCTCAGGAGGAGAATCAGGAACGTGTATGAGACGTGTTGAATGAGTAGTAGCGGTTAAATAATGGATCGCATAAATTACGGGCTCACTACAAGAGAAAATGCAAAAAGTAGGGTCGTGTCCCGCCTACGCGCGAGGCTAAATGGCCCGAATTTGCACCCTCCCCTGCGCGTGCGACGTGCCCGCACATGCGCATTAAGGTTTTCTGGAGCTTTCCCTCCAAACCGGGTGCATTCTAGCCCAATGCCCCCCGGGCGCGCGAGCACCCCTCTTACTACCCACTCATCACAACCATGTAGAAGGTGTAAACATATATATACCCACTCACAAGTATGGGTTTTAAGCGATGTGGGACTAAACAAAAGTCTCTTTCCTTTTGTCTATGGTGTATTTGAAATACTTACAAAGTGGAACTAAAACAAGAGTTCCAACAATCCCCCACTATTTTAAAATAACCACACATGCTATGTCTATACCGACTACACCTCCCCCACATATTTTGAAATATGTGGTTGTCTCATCTGCTAGCCGTAGCACGAACACAATGCCTAAGTACTGGTGCCTTTCAGCTATGAACCAGCCATTAGGATAGCAAGACTTGTTCACAGGAGGTTGGTGAAACAAGTTTCTATGAACCAACAACCTTAAATGTGAACAGAGGACTTGCATCCACATTGTAATTCTTAGTACTTCACTGTTCTGCAGTTTTGCGCTTTTTGGCCCTACAGCTGATTCTTGGTTTTTTTATGAGTGCTCTAGAAAGCTTGCCAAAAGCTCTCATAGGAACCGACCCAGTTCCTCACTCGTATAGGTAGATTTCTATCAAGTATGTACTGCAGTTTAGACAACACCACCTCAAGATTTGGGATATGGATTCTATTAAGAGCAAAGCTCAACCTTCTCACTGCAGTAGTTGTATTCGTAAATACAGTACTATCTCGTCATAAGAATGGAATCTCAAATACAATAGTCGATAGTACACAAAAACAACCAATGACTTGTTTTTACCCCTATGAACCTAAGTCATGGGATCACCAATCAAATAGGTGGGGTTACCATCACTCTTGTCTTCTATTTTAGGCATAAGTCTCATTCCCCTCGACGTATCTTCCACTTGCCTCCTATTAAGTGGTTTGGTCAGAGGATCGGCCAAATTCAACTCTGACTCACATAATCTAAGGATATAACTCCGGATTTTAACAGCTGTTTTACCATTGTATGTCTTAGACGTATATGTCTACTTTTCCATTGTAAATATTGTTCTTTGCCTTTGCAATAGCAGCTTGACAATCACAATGCATAGGCACAGGAGGAGGAGCATTTACACTAATGGGAAGATCCGCTAAGAGGTTTCTAAGCCACTCAGCCTCAGAACATGCCTTCTCTAAGGCGATTAGCTCGGACTCCATGGTTGAACGAGCTATACATGTTTGCTTGGTAGATTTCCAAGACACTGCACCCCCACCGAGGGTAAACACATAACCACTAGTGGATTTGATCTCATAATCTGAGATCCAGTTAGCATCACAATAACCCTCTAGCACAGGTGGGGACCCTTTGAAAGATATCCCATGATTAATGGTACCTTTTAAGTACTTGGCTAATCTCTCAATGGCAACCCAGTGTTCCTTACTAGGACTCTGAGTATATCTGCTCAGTCTGCCAACAACATAAGCTATGTCAGGCCTCGTGCAGTTCATCAAGTACATTAAGCTACCAATAATTTGAGCATATTCTTTCTGAGAGACACTATGTCCTTTATTTTTCTTAAGATGGATATTAGCATCATATGGCGTCGACACCCTCTTACAGTCATAATATCCAAATCTTTTCAAAACTTCTCGACGTAGTGTTCTTGACACAATGTAAGACCATCTTTTGTCTTTACAACTTTAATACCTAAGATTACATCAGCTTCACCAAGGTCCTTCATATCAAAATTTGAACCTAAAAATCTTTTGGTCTCATTTATAATATCAAGGTTAGGTCCCAAAATAAGCATGTCATCCACATAGAGACAAAGCATAATATAAGAATTATTAAAAGACTTATAGTATACACATTTGTCTGCATCATTGATCAGGTATCCATTAGACACCATCACAGAATCAAATTTCTCATGCCATTGTTTAGGTGCCTGTTTCAACCCATATAAAGACTTAACTAGTTTGCATACTTTCTTCTCACTACCCGGTACAATAGTACCTTCTGGCTATGACATATAAATCTCCTCCTCTAAATCACCATTTAAGAAGCAGTTTTCACATCCATTTGATGGATAATTAACTTATGAATTGCTGCCAATGCAATTAAGATCCTAATAGAAGAGATTCGTGTCACAGGGGCAAAAGTGTCAAAATAGTCTATGTCTTTCTTCTGGGAGAATCCCTTCGCAACCAACCTAGCCTTGTATTTCTCAATAGAGCCATCTGCTCTTAGTTTCTTCTTGAAGATCCATTTACAACCTATAGCTCTAGCACCAGGAGGTAAATCAACAACTTCCCAAGTATGATTAGACATAATTGAGGTTAACTCACTGTTGATTGCTTCTATCCAGAAAGGTGCGTCTCTAGAATGCATAGCATTATCATAGGTTATCGGATCATCATCCACAAGAAACATGTGAAAATCATCACCAAAATTGGTGGATATCCTCGCTCTTTTACTCTTTCTCAATTCAAATTCTGAATTTTCAGGAGTCTCAGAGATACGTTCGGTATGGTTAACAGTTCTTTCGAGACTAGTCTTCCAAGGAAAAATAGTTTCGAAGAAATCAGCATTTTTGGTTTCCAGAGTAGTATTGACAGCAACCTGGTCAGAGTCACTCTTAACCACCAAAAATCTATAAGCAGCACTGTTATTAGCATAACCAATGAACGCACAATCAACAGTTCTAGAACCTAATTTTGTCTTTTTAGGTCCTACTAACA
>JANAVB010038365.1:0-48031 GCA_029216955.1 Iris pallida | reverse complement strand
CTTCGAGAACTTCGAGGCCTATAGGGGCGTCTGGCGTACATCCGGAGGTTCATAGCAAACCTTTTGGCAAATATCAACCCTTCACCCAGCTCATGAAGAAGGAAGTCTCTTACGTCTGGACAGAGGAATGCCAAAAGGCTTTCGACGACATCAAAGCCTACCTGACGAGCCCTCCAGTTCTGGTGGCACCCGTCACTGGCAAACCATTCCTACTCTACGTCCGTGCCATGGATCATTCCCTCGGTACCCTGCTAGCTCAGAACAGCGACACAGGCTATGAGCAAGCAATCTACTACCTCAGCCGAACTCTGATCAGGGCCGAACACCGGTACAACCCCGTTGAAAAGGAGTGCTTTGCTCTGGTATTTGCCATCCAAAAGACTTGTCATTATGTCTCGGGCCAGACAATTCATGTTATTTCCCGAGTCAATCCGCTCAGGGTCCTTATAACGAAGCCAGGATCACTGAACTCCCGGCTAGCCACATGGGCAATCTTGCTAACGCCATACAATATGGTGTTCGTTCCACAGAAGGCTGTTAAGGGTCAAGCTCTGGCCGACTTCTTAGCTGCACACCCCATCCCGAATTCCTCAAGACTCTATGAAGACATCTCGGATGAGGTCCAAGAATCAAACGTCACCGAAGAAGGCTCCGTCTGGCGGATGTTTTTCGATGGCGCTTCAAGAACAGGCCCCAAAGGCCAAATCATCGCAGGAGTGGGGGTGGTACTAGTCTTCCCCGATCAGCTGGTCATCCAGCGTGCTTACTCCCTTTCGAAGCCGTGCTCCAACAACGTGGCTGAGTACAACGCGCTCATTATGGGACTCCAGCTAGCACAACAGCTGGGGGTAAAATATCTGGAAGCCTACGGCGACTCAAAGCTCGTCGTAAATCAGATCAGAGGGCAATACGAGGTTCACCATGAAGATCTGATCCCCTACCATGAAGTTGCATTGAACATCATTTCAACCTTCATTGGGTTCTTCATCGAACATGTACCTCGTCAACAAAATCTAGAGGTCGATGCTCTGGCTGGCCTCGCAGCCTCTTTGGCGGCACCCTTCGGAACTCAATACTACGTCACGGTAGTGGGTCGAGACTTGGTTTGCCCTAAAAACAACCTGCGCTCACAAGTGGCCCACGCCATGTCAGCGGGTGCCGGTGTTAACGTCCAGGATTGGAGATTCCCGTTCATCGACTTCGCTGTCTACGAAATTCTCCCAGAGGACCCGAAAGAAGCTGTCTCGGTCAGGAGACGCTCTCTTCGATTCTACTACGATACGGCTACTAAAATGCTGTACCGACGCTCCTACGATGGACTTCTCCTTCGATTTTTGTCTAACGAAAAAGCAGCTGAAGCCCTTCGAGAAGCTCATGATGGAACCTGCGGGGCCCATCAGCCCGGTCCTAAGTTGCAGGATCGATTGCGACGCATGGGCTATTACTGGCCAACCATGGCCGCTGACGCTGTTGAATATGCTAAGAAGTGCCATGCGTGCCAGCTTCACGCAGACTTCATTCATACATCGTCCGAACCGCTACATCCTACGGTCGCCTCCTGGCCCTTCGAAGCTTGGGGAATGGACATTGTGGGACCAATCACCCCTCCTTCATCGAGAGGACACCGCTTCATCCTAGCAATCACCGACTACTTCTCCAAATAGGTAGAAGCAGTTCCTCTGGCAGAAGTAAAAAGCTCCAGGGTGATCAGCTTCATCAAGCACCATATCATCTACCATTTCGGGGTACCCCGGAGGATCATCCACGATAATGGTCCTCAGTTCATCAGCCATGTCTTCAACCGATTCTGTGACAAGAATCGCATTCAAAATATGGCATCAACCGCCTACGATCCGGCAGCAAACGGATTAGCAGAGGCGTTCAAGAAAACTATTGTCAGGCTACTCAAAAAGATCGTGTCATCTAACAAATGCGACTGGGATGAAAAGCTTGGCGAATGCCTTTGGGCCTACCGCACAACGGTACGGACCCCGACAGGCAACAAATCATTCTCCTTGGTCTACGGGAGCAAATCGGTACTGCCTTTCGAGATTCAGATACCCTCACTCCGCGTAGCAATCACAAACCAACTCACAGAAGAAGACAATCAACGTCGTCGTCTGCGGGAACTGGAAGCACTTGACAAAAAGCGTCTTCTAGCTCAACAACGCATCGAACTCTACCAAGCCCGTATATCATAGGCTTTCAACAAGAAGGTCAAGCAGGAGACTTTCCAAGTTGGCGACCTGGTTCTGGCAGTCAGGAGGCCGATGGTGTTGACTCACAAAACACTAGAAAGTTCGAGCCCAAATGGGAAGGACCTTTCATCATCGAGATGGTATACTCAAACGGTGCTTACCGTCTCGCCAAACCCAATGGGGACTTGTTCATGATGCCCATCAACGGCAAGTTCCTAAAGAAGTACTACTCTTGACATCTTTCAGACATGTGCTTCTACCAGGGGATCTGTGGACCCAATCATCAGAGCTCACAGACAATTCCCTTCCACAAAATCATACGCTTCCGGAACCCACTGTTCCGTGGCATCCTCCAGTAGAAGAACAACACGTCCACATCACCTCTGAGTTGTTTCCCTACGCCCTACAAGGCAGAATCTTACACCCCGTAAGATTACGCTATCCTTCATATTTACCACGTCCACATTACCTCTGAGTAAACATCCCGTACAGACAACCCCGCATTGCCGTACATCGATCACAGAACTTCCACGTCCACATTACCTCTGAGTAGTTCCGTGCATCTTCCAGTGTCATTCCTACCACGTCCATAACACCTCTGAGTAGGAAGATTCTATCATTTGAACCCCATATTTGCCACGTCCACATTACCTCTGAGCAAATACATTGGGTCCTTCAAACTTATTATCTGTATCTGAAACCAAGGTACGCAAAAGATAATAGGTCCACACAAATCATCAAAGTTCATGACAAGCAAAAATGAACACATCGCAGAAAATGGGTGTACTTCTTTATTTCTAAAAAAGGAGAGTAAAGGATTACACTATCCCCAGCAAGAGTTGAAAAAATACAAAAGCAGAGACTACAAGCCCTAAATATCCCCAGGGTTGGCGGAAAGCTCTGCAATTTGGCGTTTTAAATCTGCCGCCCGAGTCTCCACAGTCGCCAAGACTCGACGTTCAGCTTCTTGACGCATCGCTTCAACAGCCTCAGCAGAAGTTTCATTCTCATGCTTCTCATCAAGCTGCTGTCTCTGCTGAGCCAGGGTAAGAGCTCGGAGAGTGAAAGCTGCTTCCTCCTTCTTGAATGCTACGTGTTCAGCCTGTACACGTTCAGCGTCCAATAGGAGTCGGGCCCGCTGGTCCTCAAGGCGGCACATCTGCGCGTCAATCTCCGCGATATCAGCATCCAACGCAGCTCACGTCTCCACTGTCTTCCGCGTAGACTGAGATAATCTCACCACTGCAGCTTCAGTCTCAGCCACTTCGCGTTCCCAGACACTCACTGTGGCCTGGTAAGAAGACTCAGTCTCGGCAAGCAGCTTCTCCTTCTCCGCATCTATCAGGACGGAGAGGTCATTTCGATGATGCGCTCTAATTCGGAAAGTCGCTGGTCCAACTCAGCCACCGTGGCTTCCAGAATGACGGCCATATGATCATGGCCCTGATGAATACGGATCAAGTTGATATGAGGCAGTGCCAGAGTTCTTGTTGTCGCAAAGCTCCCTTTGGCATCCATCACTGCCGACACCCCCACTGCAGCATTTTGTACACTGCCTCAACGATGAATTTATATTCATCTACGTCCGCCAGCACCTGTGGTGTCATGACAGGAGTTGGAGGAGCTACTCCAGTTGGCGGACCACAAGAAGACCCACCGACCTCAACCTGCGAGGCTTGAACCTCGGCATCAATAGGCTCTTCATCAACAGGGGCTGGGCTACTAGCCCGAGGAGCCAAGGTAGCAGAAGAAGCTGGGACAGGCGTCGAGATGGTACCCCAAGTGGAAGGAGCAACAGAGGGTTCCATCACACCCTTACCCTTCCCGAACTTAGAAGTACCACCGACGTCAGTGGCCACCTCTCCAATACCCAACGTGCTATCAACAGCCAATACTTCCCGTGGCATAACGGGGAGATCAATACTTACTCCTGACTCGTCCCTGAAGTCAGGACCGCCAGACGGGTCTCTTCATCAAATCCCTCTACAGGGACAGGATCTGTCGCTACCTCCTGATTGGTAGCCACCTCAGCTTCCGCCGCTGAGTCTGGGGTAGGGCTCGGCAATGATGCAGCCGACCTCCCCTCATCATAACAAGGAGGGGAATCAACCCTCTCCTCTGTTCCAACCATCTCTGTTGCCCCCGCAACAGGCTCTTGCAACCCTGGAGCGACGTCATCCGAAGACGACGAACTCCACCCCACTTCATCACCAGGAAGCCTCGTGTCTGCTGGACCCTCGGCATCCAAGGCCCCAGCCGCGGCCTTTATCATCTCGGAAGCTGCTGCATCCTCAGTTTCCCTTCGACATAATCCGGGGACGCTGGAATCTCCACGACAACAACATCCTCCGGATTCTCCTTCATAGGAGACATCATAGTCGGCGGGATGCGCACTTCAGACGAACCCGCCATCTCCTTTGGCCTGCTCCCACCAGATTTTGGGTATGAGGCTTTCTTTTTAGCAGCTCCTGTACAAAAGGGAAGCATTGATTATAAAATGTTGAACCCAAACCAGACTATGTGGGACATCCTTACCTCTGCAGATGCTGAATCCGATGACACCGTCGGTGACGATGTCTTCTTTAGCTTCTTTGACGCAAGAGATCCAGCCCCTGCATCTGCACGTCGTTTCGGTTGATCAACCGAAGGTTCAGCCTGACCCCCGGGGGATGCGATGGGGGCACCGTGATGACCCACCCCTGGTGGACGGTGTGGTCGAGCCCTAGCCGATACATGCCCAGTCACCGCTAACGGGGTGCCTGCAACGAGACTCGTTTCCCTATCATACCCGGATGGCGCGGCAGCCATAACGCAGTAAAACTTGGCGGCCGAGTAAAGAATGGGCGGCCGCGGATCCTGGACAGGCAGCGTAAAGCGAGCTCCGGTACATCCAGCATTATAGTAATGCCAAGCTCGTGCGCCATCCAGCAAACTTCCAGCATACCCCAGGGTGATACTGGGATTGTCCAACATCAGCTGTGCATAACCGAATTGACGTGCAAAGCGGCTCGGTAAATACGGTTCCAGGAAGCACTGATTCCTGTTCCGGTACACCAGGTGGGATGGCCGAATACTCTGCAACCAGCGGAATCCCCACGGAGGCAGAGCGGTGGCATCTTCACCTGAATCCCTTAAGTCTTCGTTGGCCTCAAAACCCAAGAAGATCGGACCAACTTTGGTGATCTACCATCCCTGAAGATGGGATAAAACCCTTCTGCAAACAGGGACGCCAGTGTGCGACCAACTCCTCTGGTGGAAACGGCGGAGGAATGCATCTCCGGCCCTGTAGTCTTCTTCTGAACCCGGACTCATTACGTTGGGATGGTGTAAAATTAACCACCCATCAAATAGTGAAACGGCAGTTCAGTACGCGGAAAGTTATTTTTCGACCCCGGTCATGAATCACATTTCCCGCGAACTCGCGTAAACCTCGCAGTAAATTACATACATTGCGGGGAGAAGAGCCAAGCGCCGGCCAAAGACCAACTTCAGCTGGCAGGATCAAGTGCCGGGTCACTCTCTCTACAGAGCCGGATCCGTCCAGGAAGACATAATCCCGAAGCCAAACCATAAGATACGCGACCAATACTGCTTTTGACGACATTCGATGAGCAAGATGCCAGAAACAGCTGTAGGATCGTTCATCAGACTGCTGGTTCGTTGTCCCGGGGATTCTTTTCATCTAACCTGCTCATCTCAGAGAGCACTTCGCTACGGGAGAGCGCCGACGGAGTGGAGAATTGCGAGGGTTCCCCCTTGTCTTGCCTAAAGACGTAATCTCTCCAAGTGGTCACATGAGGCTGCAATCCGCTCTTGTCCCTCTTCTGCATATAGTAATGATGACTCGCCACTTCCTTAAAGACGGCCGTCATCTCCTCAGCCTTGTCCCCCAGGACTTGAAACTCTTCATTGGTAAAAATACTCTTCATAGGGTTCCGATCCCCAAGGGAGCTTTGATACCTCATACATCTCATGAAGTGCGAGCCCTAACTCCCCCACCGGAGTAAAAAAAAGGTCCCGATATGGATATCAAACATCTCCAAGAGTGCGAGGAACATATGCCTATTAATGTCAACACCTGCCTGGGTGGCACGAATCGCGACAGTCAGCCCAATTTCTCGGAGCTCAGTCTGGAACCGCGACAAAACCCAGAGTGTTAGTTTATCCCATTTGGAAACATAATGACACCAACCCTCTACCCGAAACTCTCCTTTCGGGTATGAGCGTTCCATCAACAGCATGCGATGTGCAAAAGTCAAGGCACTATGAGCAAATGTATCAAGGGGAACATCACTGTAAATGCTCCCAGGGCGTAGAGTCCGCCAGGTGAAAGAAGACCCAGACCGCACCGCGGTCAAAGTATCTTTCTGATAGGAGGTAGAATCAATTTTGATAATGCCAGTCACCGTCCCCCCTGAGAGGGAGTAAGATCCCAAGACATCCTCCTCTTGGAAGCAAGACGACAGAAGGCCATCAAAGGCCATTGACGTTCAAGTTGCTTAACGGTCATATGCACTCCTTTTGCTATGAAAAACCAGTCTTCCTTGACCTTCAACACTGTTGCTTCAGTAGAAGTAAGGCGGTCCCCAAACAGGAACTCAGGCTTTAAGAAGGTCACTTTATCAGATGTGGCAGATTTCAAAACACCACGCTCCATCATCCGTTTGAGGAACCCATACTGTTGTTCCCGAATTTGAGTTATTCTCTCGGGATGCTGGTCCAGCATAATAACGGCTTGAGCAAGGTTTATCACTTCCTCGTTATAATCTACTCCGTCTGGCAGAGGGCAGTGTCCAAGAGCACTTCACTCAAGAGTGGGATAGGCATCGACACTAGCAAAGATTCAAAAATGTTAGAAATAACAAAAGAATCTGAGTCTTATCAAAAGCGCATAGCGCGTTCGAGAGCCTCAGCGCATCATCAGGGTCTAAACCCAGGCGCATCAGCAGCGGAGCCTCGACGCATCATCAGGATCTAAACCCATGCGCGTCAGCAGTAAAACCTCGGCACATCATCAAAAGACACAAGGTCTATGTGCGTTGGTGTACGTGAAATGAAACTTACCAACCACCTCCGGTCGAACTTCGACAGGCCGACGGAGAACATCGGCCGCTGCAGCTTTCACAGGTTCTTTTTCTTTGTCCTTGCCAGCACTGTCACGAGGAGTCTTGGGAGCCATCTCTTTGAGAGAAGGAAAATTAGGGTTTTTGAAGAAGAACTCTAAAAAAGCAAAGAGAAGAAGAACTCTCTCTCTCCATCTCTCGCCTATTTATAGGGCTTGGTCGCACGCGTGAACCGATGACGTGTGATCTCAGCCGTCGCCTCGAGTTCTGTGAAGAGATAACCACAAATAAAACCAAAAAAGATCATCATTAATTTTTTTAGGTTACCGAGGCGTCATCATTTGCACTAACTGAGCGGAGCATGCGCCCAGCACTGACGTGCGGAGTATCTATGCGCCCTGACGATCATAGCCCCACTACCATGCTTCTTATTCAAAGTATTCCAAAACTTATCCAAAAGTTTTGAAAACTTTGAAGGGGGTCTTGTAGAAGCATGGAATTTCAGAACCAGAAAGTCTATGCGCCAGACTACATGTACCAAAACTTGGACAAAGTGCTTCACAGCAAAAAGCAACAAATATAGACATTGAAAGAGGACTTTTTAACATATAAAGTCTATTACATGTCTAAGAAAGACTGTACAAGGGAGAATTTCTACAAAGAAAAGATCCTAAGTCTACAGCCAGCAGCCAACATGCGCCCTCAAGTAGGCACAGCAATCAACATGCGCCCTCAGCCAGGCACATCCCACCATGCGCCCTCAGCAAGGCGCATCCTTTTCAGCAGCTCAGTTATGTGCATCCTCAGTTATGCGCATCCCTGGGGCAGCTCAGTTATTTGCATCCCTTCAACAGCCCAGTTATGTGCCATCCTTCCAGCCATGCTCACCTGGCCGAGCAGGACGAGGGTATCAATTAACTCCCCATCCAAAAGCCAAAGGAAGAGAAGAGCACCGCGATCGACCCGCGGCTAAAGAAGCAGCTTCCACGCAGAGAAGGAGCTCGCCAAAGCTCGAGGAAGACGGTCAGGGCACCGGAATTTCGACCTACGGCTCTTCCCGTACAACGAAGACGAGGCCCGAACATCCCTATCTTTGGATGCAATAGGCACCTTCTGTCTGCCTCAGAAGCCCTCGACTCCGACTTTTGGATGTAACAGTCACCTTCAAGTGCATCAATGAAGACATTGCGTCGCATCTTCACCCTCGGGAGCATCTCGTCAACAGAATGCATTCGAGTAAACAAATTCATGTCGGAAGGACGTGAGAGAATGAGAGGCAAACCCTCTCTCCATGCCACTATTTATAGGCCGGGCAGATCAAACCCATACGCCAAGTGGATGGCTCTCCGAATTCCGTGCAATGAATTTGCATTAAATGGATGAACCGGATGCTTCGAATTCAGCCAAGTCAAAACGGCTATTTAAAGCACTCGAAGAACGTAACAGTTGTACCATCAAAGACGTCTCACGAAGCGGATGCGCCGGCCAGACCGTGCATCACAGACACGCCCTTTAATATCAAGCGCATCACATAGATGCGCCCTTCAATACCAAGAGCATCACAGGGGATGCGCCCCTATGCGTCCCCATGCGCCTAGTGGAACGCCAACCGACGTGTCCATTCAGCTATCCATCGAATGTCACAAACATTAAATGCTGAACTAACGAGTTCGCAGCACGCCTCCCAAAGTCTGAACAGTCGGCAGCTTTTTCAGAAGACGAAGCATCGCCAACGTCAGCATCATTATTACTCCACTCCGATGGCTACTGCCACGTGGCTACCCAACCATCTCGCATGCGCCTCCGCAGCCATGCGCCCAACTCTGCATACGCCTCAAAAGCTGTGCGCCCAGACTTTCCACTGATCCCTAAAGACAGAAGGAAAGTCACCATTAAAACTCTGCATGCGCCTCAAAAGCCATGCGCCCCAGACTTCTCTCTGATCCCGAAAGACAGGAGTTAAGTCACTTCTGAAGCCTCGTATGCGCCTCAAAAGCCATGCGCCCCGAATGGTTCGTGACTCCTAAAGGTTACGAGCCAAAGTCTCCTCATGCGCCCAATCCTAGGCGCATCCTACCAGATCATTCCCCACCAAATCAGAGATCTCTGAGCCATGGATCGATGACACGTGTCTTTTGACTCAACTCATCCAAGATCTCAGCAACAGAAAGATCTTCTCCTCTGCTACGTGCCGTCCCACAACAACAGTATGAAGAATTCAACCCCCTCGATCAGGGCGCATCTTCCATGCGCCTTCATCAGCAATCAACACGTGGCGTCCCGCGTACAGGCGCATCCTACATATGTGCGCATGAGCAGCCAGCCTGCAAAACTATAAATAGAGGGATTATTTCCTTCTTTTACACACACACACGGACCAATCTACGTGCATACATATCAACCTCCACAGCGAACAGACAGAGACTTCGTACCACCAGAGAGGCAGATACAGACACTCAACGTCTTCCTCCTCTCAGCAAGCTCCAGCACCCAGAGCAATCCAGACCTTCAGAGAACCGATAACCGTCGTCAGATCGTCAACGGAGTCAACGCATTACCACTCACTCCATTGGCACAAGGAACCCAGATTAAACAAAAGTGTACTCCTAGGACTACGTCTAAGTCCTATATTGTAATACAGTTCTGTTTGTATTGAAATTTGCAATCAAAGAATTTTAATGGCAAACAATGCGGCTGGGAGGAGAGCAGCCCATGCGGCTGAATAGGGTCAGGCGCATGCGGCTTGATAAAGGAAAGCCTATGCGGCTAAGAATATCAGTCATCATGCGGCCAGCGGGATAAGAGGGCGCATGCAACCATGCGGCTGAGATGAATTAGGTTCATACGGCTGAGAGAAAGGCAAGCTCAAGCGGCAGGAGGAGAACAGTCCATGCGGCTACGGAAAGAGGGAAGCGCATACGGCTAAGGCAACAATCCATGCGGCAGGAACAGGAGCGGAGCCATGCGCTTATGAAATTAGCGGGGTCAAGCGCCTATGCGGCTACAAGTGGACCAAGTTCATGCGGCTCGGGAAGAAGTTCTCATGCGGCTGGGTCAAGTAAAGTCCCATGCGGCCAGCGGAAAGAGAGGACGCATGAGACTAAGTCAGAGCATTCATGCGGCTGGAAGAAGCGGGGTCCTCATGCGGCCAGGGAGGGCGCATGCGGCTAAACGAGTAACGTCTCATGCGGCTCAAGAAGTGCAGAGTATATGCGGCTAGATGAGTTCGGCCCTCATGCGACCAAGTACTTTCAACCATGCGGCTGAAAGAACACTTGCCGCATGAAATATTCATGTGGTCAAGTCAAGCACAGTTTATCTTCTCCAAATTTCCGAGAAGAAGAACACTATGAGAGCCAAATTCTCAAGCTCCATAACTCCATCATCCGGAGCCCAAATCCGAACTTCCATAGGTCAAAATGGGTTAGAACGAAATTCTACAACATGGAAACCTCAAAACTCGAAAATAATAAAATTAAGTAGATCAAAACTCAAGATTCCCGAAAATAAAATAAACTTAGATCTACAAGAATCTAGGCATGGAAAGAGAAAATGCCAAGTACTAAAGTAAGTTAAAATGTTGTAAAGAAGAGAATGAAGCAATAAAATTTGAGTTCCTTCATGAAGCAAGTTGCACTTGCCTAGACCTCTCTCCTCTCTCTGGTAGGTGAAGAAGTAAATGAAAGAAGAAGAGGAGTAATGAAGAGAGAGAAAGAAGAATAGGTAATAAATACTAATGGTGGTGGTAGGTAGGGGTTCACCCTTGGTCCATGATAAACCAAAAAAAATCGAGCCAAGCCGAACCAACCCAAGAAATAACCAAGCTAAGATGCAAGCTAAGCAAGGAAGCATGCAATACAGATAAATACGTACACGTATTCCAAAAATACGTAATACGGACAACAGGCATTACAATTCTACCCACCTTAAAAGAATTCCGTCCTCGAAATTTAATTAAGAGGCTAGAGAGACGAGGACAAGTTATATTAATCACAAGCAAGCCATAATTAGGCAAGCAATCACTCATTCAAGCAAGGAATCGAAGGCATGAGGCATAAGAAAGACATTATACCTCACGAGTCAAATAAGTCGGGATATCGCGATCGGATATCATCCTCACGCTCCCATGTTGACTCACCCAAAGAGTGATGACCCCAAGCAACTCGGACTAACTTGATAGTCTTGTTCTTGAGCGTCTTCTCTCTCCGGTCCAATATAGACACGGGCTTCTCCTCATACGAAAGGTTGGTACCAACAACCAATTTTGAATGATCCAGGACGTGGCTCGGGTCTGGGATATACCGTCGTAATTGGGATACATGGAACACGTCATGCACCTCGCTTAGCGACGGCGAAAGAGCGAGACTATATGATACATCTCTTACTCGCTCCAGAATGTCAAATGGCCCTATATACCTAGGACTAAGCTTTCCCCGTACGCCGAAATGAATGACGCTATGATTAGGCGAAATCCTCAGGAATACATGGTCACCGACAGAAAACTCGAGAGGGCGTCGATGAGAATCGTCCCAATGGCGCTGGCGATCTTGGGCAACTCGAAGATGATCCATGACTTTTCTGACTACTTCAACTGTCTGGGCAATCATTTCTGGACCGAGCATCTGCCTCTCTCCGACATCATCCCATGCTAGCGGGGATCTGCACTTCCTGCCATATAGTGCCTCGAATGGTGCCATCTGGATACTGGCCTGGAAGCTGTTATTGTACGAGAACTCCACCAGATGTAGGTGGTCTTCCCACGAACCACCGAAGTCAAGTGTACAGGACCGCAATATGTCTTCAAGAGTCTGGATCGTGCACTCCGACTGACCATCTGTCTGTGGATGATATGCTGAACTGAACTGGAGATGAGTTCCCAAACTCTCTTGCAGGCTACGCTAAAAGTATGACGTGAACCTTGAATCTCGGTCCGAGGTGATACTAACTGGCACTTCGTACAACCTGACAATCTGTCTGAGGTACATCTCTGCTAACTGAGCCGTCGACTGACCGACTCTGAATGGGAGGAAGTGAGCTACCTTCGTGAGCCTGTCAACTATAACCCAAATAGCATCTCGACCAGCTGGGGATCTAGACAATCCAGTCACAAAATCTATGGTCATATGCTCCCACTTCCATTCTGGGATCGGCAAGGGCTGAAGAAGTCCAGCCGGCCTCTGATGTTCAGCTTTAACCTGTTGGCAGACCAAACAACGAGAGACAAACCGGGCTATCCCCTTTTCATGCCATTCTACCAAAACTGCTGTCGGATATCACGGTACATCTTCGTACTGCCGGGATGAATGGAATATTGACAACTGTGAGCCTCTGCCATAATTTCCTGTCTGATATCTCTACTGGGTACACAAAGATGCTTACCATGCCTAAGTGTACCGTCTTCATGAATGCATAACTCCGGTCTTCATCCTGCCTCACACTCTGCTCTGAGTCGCTGAAGCTTGGAATCTGCTGACTGCGCCATCCGGATCCTCTCGACTATAGTAGACTGAACTTGCATACTGGTCATCAATGCTACACTGGAAGGGAGAACAACTTCAATACCCATCTTCTGAAGATCTCCGAACAGCTCTGGTTGCGTTGTTAGGAAATAAACTCCAGCTCTCCTGCTCAATGCATCTGCAACGACGTTGGCCTTCCCGGGATGATACTGCAGGTTGACATCATAATCCACAAGAAGCTCCAGCCACCTCCTCTGACGCATGTTAAGATCTTTCTGGATGAAAACATACTTCAGGCTCTTGTGGTCGGTAAAAATCTCCATCCTATCTCCGTACAAGTAGTGCCTCCACAACTTAAGTGCAAACACTACTGCTGCCAGCTCCAAGTCTTGGGTTGGGTAATTTCTCTCATGATCATGAAGTTGTCGTGACGCATAAGCTATTACCTTCCCATGCTGCATCAGAACACATCCTAAACCTCTGCCCGAAGCATCACAATACACTGAGAACCCTCCGGTTCCATCTGGAAGTACGAAAATGGGAGCCGTCATCAAGCCTCGCGTTAACTTCTCGAATGAATCCTGACACTCTGCTGTCCAAGCAAACTGCACCTCCTTGCGGGTCAACTGGGTCATTGGCGCTGAAATCTGAGCAAAATCTGAAATAAACCGTCGATAGTAGCCGGCCAATCCAAGGAAACTGCGAACTTCTGCAACGGTGCTGGGCACTGGCCATGACTCAATAGCCACAATCTTCTGGGGATCCACTTCTACTCCTCCTCTGGTGATGATGTGACCCAAGTACGAAATATAGTCGAGCCAGAACTCGTATTTACTGAACTTGGCATACAACTGGTGCTCTCGAAGAATCTGGAGGACAACTCTGAGATGCTGCTCATGCTCCACTTCACTCTTGCTGTAGACCAGGATGTCATCTAGGAACATAATCATGAACTGATCCAAATAGGGCATGAAAATATGATTCATGAGATCCATGAATACAGCCGGCGCATTGGTCGCTCCAAATGGCATCATCAGGAACTCCCAATGCCCATATCTCGATCTAAAAGCTGTCTTCGGGATGTCCTGCTCTCTGACTCTGATCTGATGATATCCTGAGCGCAAGTCAATCTTCGAGAATACTGCTGCCCCTTTGAGCTGATCAAACAAGTCATCTATCCTCGGAAGAGGATATCTGTTCTTGATTGTCACTGAGTTCAAGGTACGATAATCAACACATAACCTGGATGTACCGTCCTCTTTTTCACAAGAAGCATCGGGGCTCCCCAAGGCGATCCACTAACACGAATGAATCCCTTGGCTCGAAGTTCTTCAATCATCTTGTAAAAGATCTCCAACTCTGAAGGCGCCATCCTGTAGACTCTCTCTGACACTGGAGCTGTCCCGGGAATCAAGTCTATGGTGAACTCGATCTCCCGCTCCGATGGCATACCTGGAAGCTCTTCTAGGAAAATATCTGGAAACTTTTCAACTATCCGAGGCAACTGCACTGCTGCTACTGCCATCCGCAACACTGGGGGAGAAGGCTCAACTGCGCCTCTGGAAAATGAAAACTCTGGCTCGCCTGGAATGCTAAAATAACCCTACCAATATGGCAGTCTATTCTAGCATACTGGTTCCTCAACCAATCCATCCCTAGGACTACATCATAATCGGTCATCGGGAATTCTATCAATCTAGCAGGAAATTCCTTACCGCTAACCATGATCCGACACGAGGAAAACACCCTATCGACTCCCACAAGTCCGTTACCAGTAAGTATACTGAGCCTTACTGATAATGACTCGGGCTTCAATCATATCCGTGTCGCAAATCGTGCAGACATAAAAGAATGCGATGCACCAGAATCAAATAAAGCTGAAGCTGAAAAGGAGTTGACGAGAATAGTACCGGCCACTATCTCTCCTGGTGCCAATCCTTTCTCTGCGGTCATCACCATAGCCTGACCATGCCCTCGGGGTGCTGGTCCCCTCTGCTGAAATCCTCGCTGCCTATTCTGACTCTGGACTTGGGCCTGAGCATACTGCTGGGGTTCTGCTGCTGGAATACTTGAGACTGAGGCGGCAAGGGCCTCGGCAATGGATACTGCTGCTGGACCGGAGCTGGTCCTCTCACCGAAGGCTAGAAAGGTTGGACGATGATGAACCACCCCTATTCGGGCAAGATCCAACCCTATGGTCTGCTGCTCCACAAGCCAGACACAATCCCTGTGCCCTGCGGCACTCTGCCACTACATGGCCTGGCTTCCCACAATGAGAACATCCCACTGCGGAAGACTACTTCTGCTTCTGCTGCTGAGGGTACGTCGGGGCTGGATGCTGAACCGACGTCACTAACGCCGCCCGCCTCGGAGCTCCAATAGTCAAAGCCCTGGCTGCCGGGGCTGGGGCTGAAGACTGATTCATCTGGCCGTGGGATCTCTTCCGACCTCCGGCCCTATCCACAATCCTATGGGAGGTATACTCATGCCTCCTAGCTACTCTCAAGACTGCATCAAAAGTCTGTTGCTCAAACTGCTCAACTGCCAACAAAATCTCCAAGTGAAGCCCCTGCTGAAATTACTGGGCTCTATCATACTCGGTTATCACCAATGTGGAGCAAACCGACTGAGTCTCGAAAACTCGGCCGCATATCCGTCGACCGTCCTGCCCATCTGCTTCAGATTGGTGAACCTCGTCTGTAGATCATACCAAGCTACAACATCAAAATACTTGGTCTAGAATCTCTCTCTGAATACTACCCAAGCAATAGGTGCTACTAATCCTACGGCCTGAGATGCCCACCAGCTGTGGGCAAGATCTAGCAACTGCAGGCGCACCACGGCCACCTTCTCGTTCTCTAGGGTCCTGGCTGCTTCTAGAATCACCTCTGTGTCCTGAAGCCAAGCATCTGCAGCGATAGCATCTTCACTACCGTCGAAAAAAGGAGGGTTCAAGCGCTTGAAGCTGTTGGCCGCGCTGTTAACCTGATGACCGCCCCTGGTCAGAGCATCCGTCACTGCCTGGTGCAAGGCATATCCTCGGCGATCTTGAGAAGCTATCAAGGTCCTGACGAGACCTACCAAGGTGCCATCATCGGGCTCGGCAGACTGAACTGGCTGGACTGGTGGCTCTCCGTCAGAAGGCACGACTCTGGAGGCTACTCCGGAATGCTGGGCTTGATCTCCAGGTTGCTGATCCGTGAGAAGTGCTCCGTCTGGCTGACCGACAGGTCCAGGAACAATACCGCTGAAGAAGACGACATGGGAAACAATAAGGAAGGACCAGGATAGATCAACGATACAAGCATATGATCAGGACAAGAATCCAGGGATTCAGAAGATATTAGCAGAGATCAAGGGCAAATACTAATTGAGACATCTATTCGGTAAACCCTCACATATCTTGATTCACAAGACCTGCATGGGCCACCACTTAAACCATGTCATGCCCCAGAACCAGAATACTGGAGAGCGGGAGCAGACATAGCCAGCTGCGTATATTAAAGTGGAACCCACCTCGCTATACGGTCATGGCTGTCTAGATACATGAGGGTTTACTACAAGTCCAGTCTCTTAAGGTCATGAACAAGCCTAGTATCTCAATCACAAGCAAGTAAGTAAAGTCACAAGAAGTATGATCATTAAATATACAATAATAAGGTATCCCAAATATATATATTCAGCTGATCATGAAGCTAGTCATTACAAAATGTTAGGACTAGCAAGAGTTTAGTCATACATGATCAACCCTAGGATCTGTCAATCATGTTACAGCCTGTTGGCAGACAATAAGTAAGTACAATTGAGCTAAACAGGTGCTCGTCGGCTAAACGCCTCAAGAATATATTTTACAATAGAGTGGGAGAACCAAAAATAACCCACTCGTTGCCCTGGTTACGCCTGGTGTTCACCATAGGGCTGGAGAAGCGGTAGATCCTCTGGAGCTGCTCCGAAATCTGGCCATACAAAACCAGCTGGGTCAGATCCCGGAAAGAGCAAGTGCCACAAAGGAAGGTTCACTTAGGAACTAAAACCAGCAATCAGCACAAAGTATAAATAAAGATAAGAACTGGAAATAAAGAAATACATCAGGATGATATACGACGAGATAACCATGGAACTATTCAGATAACCAGGTTACAACCCGTAAACCAAACAAGGACCGGGGTTGTAACCCTTCGTCTGAACAGAACTTGGAATTCTCACCATTTATCGGTAAAATAAATACAGGCATTCAGGTCATGCAGTAATTTGGAACAAGATCAGGACAAGACTAGACTGGTTAGACTCCACCCAATCATTTTACGGCCAAGTAAGAATTTCGGCTTGATACTTTAACTAACTAGGGTTATCACAGGCCTAGTTACTAGCAAGATGCAGTGAGATTACTCCACAGCCACAAGCCCTGCAGACCATCCAGGTTACCCGGGTTGAAAGATTTAGAGTTGAATTCAGGTGGATACATCGTCCAGGAAACGAATGTACCCTTAGGTAGCTTGAAGGGTGCAACACATGACAGTGTGCTGAAAATATGCCCTACTCGACGGCAGGCTACAGATCCCAAGGCGTGCCCAGGTAACGAGATTACCTGTAGCTGGGAGATCTCTTTATGACTAGTGTATTAATCTAGTTATTTAGCCTTAGTCCATGCGGCTGAATAAGGTCAGGCGCATGCTACTTGATAAAGGAAAGCCTATGCGGCTAAGGATATCAGTCCTCATGCGGCTAGCGGGATAAGAGGGCGCATGCAACCATGCGGCTGAGATGAATTGGGTTCATGCGACTGAGAGAAAGGCAAGCTCATGCGGCAGGAGGAGAACAGTCCATGCGGCTACGGAAAGAGAGAAGCGCATACGGCTGAGGCAACAATCCATGCGGCAGGGACAGGAGCGGAGCCATGCGCTTATACGATTAGCGGGGTCATGCGCCTATGCGGCTACAAGTGGACCAAGTTCATGCGGCTCGGGAAGAAGTTCTCATGCGGCTGGGTCAAGTAAAGTCCCATGCGGCCAGCGGAAAGAGAGGGCGCATGAGACTAAGTCAGAGCATTCATGCGGCTGGAAGAAGCGGGGTCCTCATGCGGCCAGGGAGGGCGCATGCGGCTAAACGAGTAACGTCTCATGCGGCTCAAGAAGTGCAGAGTATATGCGGCTAGATGAGTTCGGCCCTCATGCGGCCAAGTACTTTCAGCCATGCGGCTGAAAGAACACTTGCCGCATGAAATATTCATGCGGTCAAGTCAAGCACAGTTCATCTTCTCCAAATTTTTGAGAAGAAGAACACCATGAGAGCCAAATTCTCAAGCTCCATAACTCTATCATCCGGAGCCCAAATCCGAACTTCCATAGGTCAAAATGGGGTAGAACGAAATTCTCTACAACATGGAACCCTCAAAACTCGAAAATAACAAAATTAAGTAGATCAAAACCCAAGATTTGCGAAAATAAAATAAACTTAGATCTACAAGAATCTAGCCATGGAAAGAGAAAATGCCAAGTACTAAAGTAAGTTAAAATATTGTAAGGAAGAGAATGAAGCAATAAAATTTGAGTTCCTTCATGAAGCAAGTTGTACTTGCCTAGACCTCTCTCTCCTCTCTCTGGTAGGTGAAGAAGTAAATGGAAGAAGAAGAGGAGTAATGAAGAGAGAGAAAGAAGAATAGGTAATAAATACTAATGGTGGTGGTAGGTAGGGGGTTCACCCTTGGTCCATGATAAACCAAAGAAATCGAGCCAAGCCGAACCAACCCAAGAAATAACCAAGCCAAGATGCAAGCTAAGCAAGGAATCATGCAATACAAGATAAAATACGTACACGTATTCCAAAAATACGTAATACGGACAACAGGCATTACAAAGCATAGCAATGAAGACTGTAAAATATAATCTAGCTGAACTAGAGTAACATGATATAAGTCCAGATGATATAATATGAGTGAAGTGTAATCCCAGTGTGAGTCTAATACAAGATGAGTCGAATGTGATTATAATCATTGTTCTAATAAGGTGATTCGAATAAGGTGATGCGAATAAGGTGATTCAAATAAGGTGATACGAATAGTGATTCGAATAGTAGTCAAACAATGATTCGAATAAATTCTCTAAGTGTGTTTTAAATACCGAGATCGACATATAAACGGCTGTAGGTAATACGGCACACCACACACTCGCGAAGTATGGGATGGCTATCGTTCGAATATCATTCACAGAGGGGTGATTCGAATACGGGGATATGTCTACATGTCTAATCAGTATTTCCCTGCCCAGTCTAACAAATGAATTCATAATCCAACACATAAGACATACAAGTCCAACCAGCATATGAAGATACGAATAGGGTGATTCGAATAGTGATTCGTATGGTGATTCGTATGGTGATTTGAATAATAGAGGTAAGACGAGTAAGTATGTGTATCGTATACATGGATTTAGAATAACAATACGTGTTTGTAACAGAGAATCACATACAGCTAACTAGAACTGAAGTACAGTAATTGACAAATAAATGAGAGAACTATCAGAGAATGTACTCGCCTGATACTCTGAAAAGAGTAATATAATATCAGATGTCTGCACCGGAGTCACAATGTCCTAAATAGAGCAGTACAGGTTATAATGTGTTTAAAATACTATAAATAAAATTTACGATACAATCTACATGATTTCTAGATCAATCTAGGTCAAAGTCAACTCTAGTCAAATCTGGGTCAAATTGGTCTAGTTAGTCAACCTTGGTCAATGCTCATCTAGGGTTAACTATCTAGTCATACCCCATATCAAGCTAGTCTCATAAGTTACCCACACCATATATATATATATATATATAACAATTATCCCTATAACTAAGAACACACATAATCACTATTTAAACCATATACCCTTATATGAATAATGTATGCAAATGTTTATATTCATGTATACCAATACATGCATACTTACACCCTATAAAACAACCCTTGAGTCACACAAGTGAACCCATGGCCCAAGGCCTAACTTGCACCCCTAATACTGCTATACACTTAGTATTACCCTTTACTCTCTTTACCCTCACATCACACACTAAGACACTCATGATACATGAGTCACACACACATATAAACTCGATGTGAAGTGTGTGTGTGTTCAAGTGACTGGAATTCAGTGAATTGTTCTCAGAATTTCAGAAAAATAGTAAATGTATTTTTCAGGAAAATAGAACAGTCCATGTAGATGGTTAGTAGTGTGTCTCATATTACAGGACGGTGTAAAGTGTAACAGTGTGTCAATGTCTATTGTATTAGGAGTTCATCAAAACAGTGAATGGAATGTGTACACAGGGAAAATGGATTAGTGATGTGTAGACTGAAATCAGTGCAAACAATTGATGTTTCAAATAGGTTCTAAGGAATTCGGCAATGACAGTTCATGTATTCCAATCCCAAACACACTTTGAATCTCCACTCCCAACACCAAACATAAACCCCACATCCAATACATATTCAGCTATAAAACTTATGTAAAAGAAAAACATGTAAATTAATCATTATAATTGGTTTTTAAAACATCAAAATTTGGTTTGAAAACAGAACTAAATCTCAGAATTTTTGAAAAGAACTCATGTATCAGGAATTTTGGGGAAATACAAATTCGACAATCAAATCATGTTAATATTATAAATAATTGGTTGGTAATCATGTGTGAACATAATATGGTGTTAAGGGAGTCATTCGTGTCCAGCAAATAGGACACGAAGTGTCGAATGTGTCATAAAACAGGTGGTATCCGCAACAGCGCACTGTGCGTGCTAAGTGTCGTGCGGCCATGTCGTGCCCGATTGGACACGACACAGAGCTCGAGACGTGTCGAGCCTGTGCATACACGTTCGCCCATGATAGGGCTAGAGTTTCATCATCCTGCAACGTGTCAAAACTGTGTCGTGTCCAAACTACAGCCCCGTATTAGAGACAAAAATTTGCGTGTGCACAGTGAGGCAAAAATCAGTGCAGGCTCGATTTTTCCGTGCACAGTCGACGAGATCCTACAAAATTTTATGGGTAGGATGTCAGTCATTAGGATAACACGTGTACCAAGTTTCGTGGCTTGAGTCGCCGTGTCGTGTCCGCTAGGACACCCGAGCAGCAGGACACTGCACGACAGTATCGTACAGCGTGTTCATATCCATTTTGGACACGGACACGGCTCTAAAACGTGCTCAGTGTTCAACATAATTAATCTACATATCAAGGGCTTCAAAATCATGTAATTAGTTTTCGAAATTAACAATATTCCTTTCATTAAAGCATTTCATCAAACACCCATTCAAATACACCGATACGTGTCCGATACGGATACGAAATGGACATAGATTCCTAGCAAACTCGAGCTACACCTAGGGGAACTCTAAATGAATGCATCTATGAAGAAAAATCATGATTTCAATGGGTGTAGATAGGTTACCTATTGAGAGCTAGAATCTCAATGTAAAGAGCCTCAATTCGACTTCTTCCTCGATTTTCTCCGGTTCAACCGTCCTCGAACCTTGCTAGCAAGCACCCACAAGTATCCTCTACTATTGGGGATGATGATGCAATTGATTTGACTCAATTTGGGCTCAATTTGGATTAATGGGGAGAGTTTTAGGGAAGAACAAGTAGGGCTTTTTCTAGGTTTTCTAAAGGAGGCAATTATTTCTTAAGTGGGATACTTATAGGAGGGAGGGGACTTGTATGGATGTTGAAAACATTAGGGTTAGGGTTTTAGATGAGTGGTTGAGGTTTCTCTAACAATTTCCAAGGCTTCCTATTGGTTTAAGGCTCCTTTTCACAAATATCTTAGAAAGAAAATATCCTTCCTAATAATATCTAGATATTACTAACCTTGGCACTTAGTAGGAATGTTCTAACCTTAATTTTAACCTCAAGACTAATCTAGGTTAGGTTAACTTCTAGGTTAAGGCTCTACTAAAAGACTAGCACAATATTTAATTAATATAAACTACAAATTCACAAAATTGTCAAAATGACCAAAATACCCCTAGGCTAAAAATTGGTAATATGAAATTCTAATCACGTGACTAGGCTCCCATGGTCATGGTTAGTCTCTAGGCTTAGCAATACTAGGGTTTAACTAGTTAACCATCAAAATCACCAATAAACATTTTAAATAGTTTTAAAATAATTAAAAATTACCAAAAATCACAATATGATTTAAATATCATTATTAAATGATTATAATCATAAAATTATAAAATTACCCTCATTTGGAAAACTGGGTGTTACAAGTCTACCCCCCTTAGAAGAATTTCGTCCTCGAAATTTAAGATGATCGTACTCCTCCTAGGTCAAGCCCCAATCAAACAAGGTCGATAGATAACATGCAATCATAGTCCTACTGGTCGTGATTCTGCAGTCTCGAACAGGGTAGCTACACTATCTAGCAATCACAAGCAATATCCTGGCAGGTACTAACGGAATCACACAACAAGATGGAAAGAAGAACATGAAGACAGACCTGCTAACCCGTCACCCGTAGCGTCGGTCTACTCGACTGTCAGCACAGAAGCCCTACCCCTCTGGGGTGTATCCCTCTGTTGGTGCGGGACACAGTGCTGCGCTACAGGTGGCCTAGCTCCCTCTATCTAATCCTTGACACTCAAGTAATATCCATCCTGATATTCCACTCAAATTCTCTAGGGCAGCATCTATATAGTATCTATTCTGCAATCTGATACTCATACCCGTCTATACAGAACCATGTCACCAGAATCCTCGTCACACCAGTAAGTATGGCTGTGATAATCCATAGAGTCCACAACTAATGTACATACATCTAGAATCATGGTATTTAAAATTTTTGCATTGTCGCTAGCTTGGCTGCGAAAACCTTAAATTCCCATACCCGAGAAATACATCCAAAATTAGACTCTATCTCATCGCCAAACCAGCTAATATGGCTGTAAAAGACTCTAGATTCTATGACTGAGGCAACCTAGCCCATAATGTTATCTCGGTAGAAAATCAAGTCAATAATGGATACCAAGATTCAAATTCAACGATGAACAAGGAAGTAGACAGAAACTGTCGGAATCGAATTTTAAGATAGTTTATAACGAGATTCTCAAGGGTTATTCCAGGAATCTTCTCAAGTAGTCCTAACTATGATTGAGTACCTCTCCGTTAACGCCTATCTCTCAATCCTAACGCAGGCTGTAGTGATACTCTAGTTCGAATACCACTACATAAACTCGACCTGCATGGGCCACCACTAAAAACGTGTCACGACCCGCACCCTATGTAGGGGCACGAGAAGTGGGTACATCCAGCCTACGCCGCAGTGTCAACGGTAGAACGCTGTCCTAGGTTACTATCTAATCAACAACTCACGTAATTATATAATGTACTTGTCAAATCTCAACTCCGAACGGAGGACAAGTATAGATATAATGAATCTCAATCACAGTCTAAGCATGATAAGATAACACAGAAGTTTATAACTAAAGACTAAATAACAACATTTATAAACTACTAAATAATAATATCTCAAACAAACTCAAATACAAACTCGTATCTCAAGTTATTACAATTCAAGTTCTAAAACATGAAAAACTAAACCAAGTCTACTAGCTAGTCTCCCGATCACTCCTGAGTGTCGGGGCCAAAGGTAGCTAAGCCATCTCCTGCTCCAAGGCAAGTAGGGCAAATGTCCTTAGGGCAATCATCTATAATATTTTCAACAGGTCCAGTCAGGACAGGAACGAGTACAATTCATCAAGAAAACCCAAGTAAATGACAGAGAACTATAAAGCAGTTATAGACAGTTATATTGATGAATATGGCAGTTTTATACAGGTAGTGATGTAGAGAAGCAGTTAAGGTACAATAAAAGTAAGGTAACTAAATAAGAGGAGAAACATAGCAATGAAGACTGTAAAATATAATCTAGCTGAACTAGAGTAACATGATATAAGTCCAGATAATATAATATGAGTTAAGTGTAATCCCAGTGTGAGTCTAATACAAGATGAGTCGAATGTGATTCTAATCATTATTCTAATAAGGTGATTCGAATAAGGTGATACGAATAAGGTGATTCGAATAAGGTGATACGAATAGTGATTCGAATAGTAGTCAAACAATGATTCGAATAAATTCTCTAAGTGTGTTTTAAAATACCAAGATCGACATGTAAACGGTTGTAGGTAATACGGCACACCACACACTCGCGAAGTATGGGATGGCTATCGTTCGAATATCATTCACAGAGGGGTGATTCGAATAGGAGGATATGTCTACATGTCTAATCAGTATTTCCCCGCCCAGTCTAATACAAATGACTCTATAATCCAACACATAAGACGAATACAAGTCCAACCAGCATATGAAGATACGAATAGGGTGATTCGAATAGTGATTCGTATGGTGATTCGTATGGTGATTCGTATGGTGATTTGAATAATAGAGGTAAGACGAGTAAGTATGTGTGTCGTATACATGGATTCAGAATAACAATACATTTTTGTAACAGATAATCACATACAGCTAACTAAAACTGAAGTACAGTAATTGACAAATAAATGAGAGAACTATCAGAGAATGTACTCGCCTGATACTCTGAAAAGAGTAATGTAATATCAGATGTCTGCACTGGAGTCACAATATCCTAAATAGAGCAGTACAGGTTATAATGTGTTTAAATATGAAAAATGAAATTTACGATGCAATCTACATGATTTCTAGATCAATCTAGGTCAAAGTCAACTCTAGTCAACTCTGGGTCAAATTGGTCTAGTTAGTCAACCTTGGTCAATGCTCATCTAGGGTTAACTATCTAGTCATACCCCATATCAAGCTAGTCTCATAAGTTACCCACACCATATATATATATATATATATATATATATATATATATATATATATATATATATATATATATATATATATATATATATATATATATATATATTTATATATATATATATATATATAAATTATCCCTATAACTAAGAACACACATAATCACTATTTAAACCATATACCCTTATATGAATAATGTATGCAAATGTCTATATTCATGTATACCAATACATGCATACTTATACCCTATGAAACAACCCTTGAGTCACACAAGTGAACCCATGGCCCAAGGCCTAACCTGCACCCCTAATACTGCTATACACTTAGCATTACCCATTACTCTCTCTACCTTCACATGACACCACACTGCCACACTCCAATTACCAACCCAAAGTCCTGCCACAGGCCACACTCAACCTCATATTGCTTAAACATAGACACACACTTAACTAATGTACTGCCACAGCTACATATTCACCTATATATGAATATAGGTATAGCTATTCTCCTCAAAACAGTCCCATTGACTGATACATAACTTCCTACATATGGCCACATGCCTATGGTCAACATGGCCTATAAGTCTACTGCTAAGGCTTGTCCTGCCTCACTAGGGGGTCCCCTGCTACAGGGCATGGCTGGCCCAAGGGCAGGCAGTTGCCCTGCTGTAGAATTGCAGGCAATGTTTGCTGCTACGAAGGATGAACAGTGGTCAAATGGCCTGGCATGCCTGTAATCAGGAACCCACACTCATAAATGGTTTCCCACTTGTCATGCTACTATGCTAAATGTATTGGGCACCCTAGGATACAATTCTGAACATCCAAATCAGTCCTCATTGGGCTGACACACATGATCCTCAATCCATGCTCACTGTACCTATAATATATACTTAGAACCTATAATTATAGTTATTCGACTTACCTATACATCTAGTCCCCAATACCTTGATACTCTAACTCACTTCCTGGCCAACTGCTACCCTGGCTGCAATGTTACTGTTGCGATGCTACTGCTTTTGCTGTAATTGCATCTGCTACCTCACCATCCCTCATCCAATATAACTAACCATGGAATCAACTTAGGTGTAGGCTCACTAACCGACTCCTCATCCCATCTCTAATACCTGAACTGCTATCACACAGCAACAATAGCTGAACCAAGCAAATCCAAGACACTCCATAATATCCTCCTCACTGAACCTGTGCTAACACTCATATTCACAAGCTCTGCCTACTATGAAAAACCAAAAGCTAAAGCCAATGCAAGTATCAGACCCACTTATACCATCTGATGGCTCACCCATCCATTTAGCCTAAAGCCCCTCACATCACACACTAAGACACGCATGATACATGAGTCACACACACATATAAACTCGATGTGAAGTGTGTGTGTTCAAGTGACTGGAATTCAGTAAATTGTTCTCAAAATTTTAGGAAAATAGTAAATGTGTTTTTCAGGAAAATAGAACAGTCCATGTAGATGGTTAGTAGTGTGTCTCACATTACAGGACAGTGTAAAGTATAACAGTGTGTCAATGTCTAGTGTATTAGGAGTTCATCAAAACAGTGAATGAAATGTGTACACAGGGAAAATGGATTAGTGATGTGTAGACTGAAATCAGTGCAAACAATTGATGTTTCAAATAGGTTCTCAGGAATTCGGCAATGACAGTTCATATATTCCAATCCCAAACACACTTTGAATCTCCACTCCCAACACCAAACATAAACCCCACATCCAATACATATTCAGCTATAAAACTTATGTAAAAGAAAAACATGTAAATTAATCATTATAATTGGTTTTTAAAACATCAAAATTCGGTTTGAAAATAGAACTAAATCTCAGAATTTTGAAAAGAACTCATGTATCAGGAATTTTGGGGAAATGCAAATTCGACAATCAAATCATGTTAATATTATAAATAATTGGTTGGTAATCATGTGTGAACATAATATGGTGTTAAGGGAGTCATTCGTGTCCAGCAAATAGGATACGAAGTGTCGAATGTGTCATAAAACAGGTGGTATCAGCAACAGCGCACTGTGCGTGCTAAGTGTCGTACGGCCATGTCGTGCCCGATTGGACACGACACAGAGCTCGAGACGTGGCGAGCCTGTGCATACACGTTCGCCCATGATAGGGCTAGAGTTTCATCACCCTGCAACGTGTCAAAACTGTGTCGTGTCCAAACTACAGCCCCGTATCAAAGACAAAAATTCGCGTGTGCACAGTGAGACAAATATCAGTGCAGGCTCGATTCCTCCGCGCACAGTCGACGAGATCCCACAAAATTTTTTGGGTAGGATGTCAGTCATTAGGACAACACGTGTACCAAGTTTCGTGGCTTGAGTCGTCGTGTCGTGTCCGCTAGGACACCCGAGCAGCAGGACACTGCACGACAGTGTCGTGCAGCGTGTTCGTATCCATTTTGGACACGGACACGGCTCTAAAACGTGCTCAGTGTTCAACATAATTAATCTACATATCAAGGGCTTCAAAATCATGTAATTAGTTTTCGAAATTAACAATATTCCTTTCATTAAAGCATTTCATCAAACACCCATTCAAATACACCGATACGTGTCCGATACGGACACGAAATGGACATGGATTCCTAGCAAACTCGAGCTACACCTAGGGGAACTCTAAATGAATGCATCTATGAAGAAAAATCATGATTTCAATGGGTGTAGATAGGTTTACCTATTGAGAGCTAGAATCTCAATGTAAAGAGCCTCAATTCGACTTCTTCCTCGATTTTCTCCGGTTCAACCGTCCTCGAACCTTGCTAGCAAGCACCCACAAGTATCCTCTACTATTGGGGATGATGATGCAATTGATTTGACTCAATTTGGGCTCAATTTGGATTAATGGGGAGAGTTTTAGGGAAGAACAAGTAGGGCTTTTTCTAGGTTTTCTAAAGGAGGCAATTATTTCTTAAGTGGGATACTTATAGGAGGGAGGGGACTTGTATGGATGTTGAAAACATTAGGGTTAGGGTTTTAGATGAGTGGTTGAGGTTCCTCTAACAATTTCCAAGGCTTCCTATTGGTTTAAGGCTCCTTTTCACAAATATCTTAGAAAGAAAATATCCTTCCTAATAATATCTAGATATTACTAACCTTGGCACTTAGTAGGAATGTTCTAACCTTAATTTTAACCTCAAGACTAATCTAGGTTAGGTTAACTTCTAGGTTAAGGCTCCACTAAAAGACTAGCACAATATTTAATTAATATAAACTACAAATTCATAAAATTGTCAAAATGACCAAAATACCCCCAGGCTAAAAATTGGTAATATGAAATTCTAATCACGTGACTAGGCTCCCATGGTCATGGTTAGTCTCTAGGCTTAGCAATACTAGGGTTTAACTAGTTAACCATCAAAATCACAAATAAACATTTTAAATAGTTTTAAAATAATTAAAAATCACCAAAAATCACAATATGATTTAAATATCATTATTAAATTATTATAATCACAAAATTTCAAAATTACCCTCATTTGGAAAACTGGGTGTTACACCGTTTATATATGCAAACCCTAGAATTAATCAACATGAAGACAATACCCATACTGAGGATCCCACTATAGATACTCCTAATTTGAAAATACAACTTTGAAAGGATGATGCAACTCATATCGATACTCAGACACGTAAGAGAGGTAAATTGGATGGGCTAACCCAATCCCCAAGGGCAGAATACGATCTACTAGAGACCCCTCCTAATATTAATATCCATCATATCATGTATCATATAATACAAAAGGAGGTAACTCCGTAAGAAAATATAGGGAGATTCAAAACTATATTAATCAGTTCCAAAGTTGGATCATATTGCTATTATGAGAGGAGATAACTCCAAACTTTTGTACAAGTCGTCCATGACCATGCAAGCACGTGAGCAGTTTAATATATGAAATAGATGCATGGCATATAACATAATTAAGCAGTATTATTATTTTTTACTCATGCAACAGTTCATTTTCTCAAAGCGTACATTATGAATTGGCGTCGTAGGCACCAAATATCCCGAGGCACCAAGCCACAACCGACGTTTCATTTTTTTCGTTTCCATGTAACATTTTATCTCTTTTATTGAACCTTAACTTTTCGCTTCGAAGTGCATGTGAAACTTATAACTTTATGGTCTTAAGCAATTTTATGGTTTTCGAACCTTAACTGCTCGCCTCGAGTGCGAAGCTTATCAATTTGAGTTTAGAGCAAAACTACTCTATATCGTTATAGTTATCCCAAGTTACAAGTCTAAGTGGTACAACATGCATTTAACTTGGCACCGTCGATTTTGAACGTGTTCGAGGCAACAAAAAAATTTTTTGCAGGAAGGAGTATAAAAGAAGGGCCCGAACCACCCACCTAGTATCAAATGTGCCGAGAGCATGAGCGCTTTGCAACGATCAAGCTTTAGTTACGTGACCTCCTATAATGACCCCAACATCGTATTATAAATCCTTCTTCAATCATTTATTTCAAAATTTTAGAATGAATGCATAAATCGACGAGAAAACGCATTAATCAAAATCAAGCAGTAAAAACTTCAAAAAAAATCATACAGCAATCTGGTCCCTTCGAAGGGACTCTTATATAGAAATCACTCGCCGATACGTAGTCTACTGCATCTAGGACTTATTCCAACAGAAGCCGATCCATTAGTTGGAACGGTTCTTATAGCATTTGTCCAAATTGATTTGTTTGATGCCAAAAAGGGTCACCGTATACCAAGCTTCCGACTGAGTTATACTAGCCATCTAAGTTCCGGACCGAGTCTAACTAACCACGAGCCCATTACATAGTGCACCGCCTAACGGAAATGGGGCACTAAATGCTTGTCAACTGTTCTGATAGTACATGACACACGTAGCTAGTGCATGTAGTCAAGTACTTTTCTTGTTCCATTTGTTATTTACAGTTATTATTTATATTACATTGCATCATGTTGTTTAGTATTATTGATATGTATTGTATTTTTCTCTATTCTGGCTGGATAGTTGTCACAGATGCAGTGGATTGACATTTTGGATCAGTTGAGGCTACTTGGAGGACTCAGAGAATAGGATAGATTTTGATGTATCAGATTATATATAGATGTATCAGTTGTTTATCATGGTTATCTATCAGATTTGTCTCTGGAGAGTTGGCATGTATGATGTACTAAAATATTGATAGCGGACTCTTTGGTGATTGTGTTTGGTTGGAATTTACTTGTACGTTCTAGTTGCTATGACGAGTAAATTGATGGTATAATATGGAGATTCGTAAGGTTTAGAACAAATGACTACCGTCGATTCTACAACGTAGGCTGGAGACGCTCAGAACTCGTGTCCGATCAACCGGACGTTGGGCGTAACACGTTTTTATGGTAGTCCATGCAAGTCTCAACTAATAGTACTTGCTTAGGTTTAGGGTACTATTAAAGGCCTGCGAGAATAGGAAACTCGTCACAACATAGACCGTTATTGTGTTTGTATATATCTTATTATTAAATTTTTCGTACCTCTTTCCGTGCATGACTAAAGAGATGCAAGGTTATGGTTACAATCCCACGATTTTCGACGAATCGTCTTTCTTCCCTATCTCTATTAGATTCTAAGTTCTTTAGAGTACTAGGCCCAATTCATGTTTAGAGTTTAAGAATAGAGATTCAAACTCCTCATTTAGAAAATCTATTAAACCTCCTGTCACGATCTACTCCCGCTTTTTGGGATACGAGTGCATGCGCAAGCCCAGCCTACGTCGCGGTATCGACGGTAGTACGATGTCTAGCCCGAAATAAACAAGTGCTAATAAAATATAACTTTATTTGCTCATTCACAAAATTAAATCAACTTTATAATATTTAATGATTATATTTGAATGAAATACAAGGTCTCACAAAATAGAAAACAACTAACTCAAATATCTACTAGTCTTCTAGAGTTTTGGCCTTCAATTACACCCGTATCTCCCTAATGCTAAGAGTAGCCGCGACTAACCTGAAAAATTGGTTTCCAGTCAGGAATGGAACAAGTTCACCATAACACTACACTACACAATATAATGGACATGCATAAAGAAAACAATAACAAGGAAAATGAACTATATGCATGACACGATATAATAAAAAAAAGTACAGTTATAACGTGAGGACAATGTGACAGTAGACTCGATGGAAACAAATGAATAAACACTATAGAAATAAGAGGTCATGTGTACCGTGTGTTTAGAATACCAACGTTCAACATGTGGTTGGGTTAGAATCGGACAGTCAACATGTGAGGTGCATTGACTGAACAAACACTGTCAAACAGTACCCTGACCGAATAAACTCTGAGCTACACTGGGGTACCAAATGTCTACTAATTGTATTCTCCCACCCGACTATCTCACAAGTATATGTCCAACACGATAAACATTAATAATACGATAAACTATAATCACGATAAACTAGAAGTTAGGCACGACTATGTACATTACTATAACAACTCTATCTCTCGTGTATAAGCAGTAATAATGATCAATCGAGAACAATGACGACATGAAATATAAATATGTAGCAGTGAAAAGAAGATATGAAGATACATGCAGTACAAAATAAAGATAATCTAATGCTATTGTGAAACTTGCCTTGCTCCAAAAAGGATGAAGTCTCGACTCATGACGTCATCCGATCTATCCCGATACATAAATGATCATAAGTAGATATGAAAATCCTACTCTAAAAATCCTAGAAAGTGGCTAATGGTTTAACATAACTAACCCTATTTAATTCTAAAATAAATCATCTAAAATTCTAATTTAATCTAATATAATTCTGAAATAAAAATTAAATACGAATTTTTGCCCCAAAAAAGTCACGACTTCTAATTCGGGAATCGTGGCACGCAAATCGAGGCACCTCATTGACTAAGTAGTCAAATGACATAAACCTCATGACTTGAGCACCCTAGTAGATTTTAGTGTCATTAGTGCACTTGAATCGACCATGCCACAAAATCATGCTTTGGTCAAAAGATATAGTCATTATGGCTAACCGTGACCAAATCGATGATTCGACGGCCAAAACTGAGTTCTACGAATTAATTAAAATACTAAATGAACGTATTAATCTCTGGAAAAGTTATATGTCATAGATCTCTGTGTCATCTTTTTGAAACTTCAAACGGTTTGTGATTGTGAGACCCGTCTCACTGTATCGGTATTTTATACAGATACATGTTTATTTGAGCCGTATTTCGTATTTATCGATTTGTGTGATATTTTAAAATTTCCTAAGTATAGGATTTCATGACTTGGTTTAACTGGATTTGGTTTTATTTGGTTCGGTTCCACTTTGACTTGGTTTGGTTTGGCTTGGACTTGGTTTGGTTTGTTGGTTCCTTATGAGGTGGATGGTTTAGATTTAGTGGAGAGGAATGAATGGTGGGGATTGCTTGGGCTTGATATATAAGCCACCTACCACTCTCTCTCCTCCATTATTCATTTTCATTTTTCCATCTTCATCTTCTTCTTCTTTCCTTCACCAAGGAGGAGAGGCAAGTACACCTTGCCGAATGTTGGACGATTTCCATTTTGTTTATTCCATTCTCTTTATTGTTACATTCTAAGCATGTTTAGAACTTGGAGTTTTCGGTTTTACCGGGTGGATTATTGTAGATCTAGCTTTGAAGTAATTTTAGTTTTCATGGGTTTTGATCTATTTAATCTTGTTATTTCTGAGTTTTGATGGTTCTATGTTGTAGAGCATTTCATTCTGCCCCGTTTTGACCCAAGGAAGTTCGGATTTGGACTCCGGATGAAGGTTTCATGGAGCTTGGAAGCATAGATTCTTGGCGTTCTTCTTCTCGAAAGCTTGGAGAAGAAGAACAGTGCTAGACTTAACCGCATAAATACTTCATGCGGCAAGTGATTCTGAGCCGCATGAGCCTTCATACGACAGTTCTGGCCGCATGGGCTTGACTTGACCGCATGAACATTTCATGCGGCAAGTGTTCTCCCCGTCGCATGGACTTTTCCCCACTTAGCCGCATATGCGCCCTTGCCTCTCCTGGCCGTATGTGATCCTAGCCGCATATGCGCCCTCGTTTCCCTGGCCGCATGAACTTGTATTTCCTCTGGCCGCATGAGTTCTTGTATTGACCCAGCTGCATAGGCTTCGACATAAACCGAGCCGCATGGACTCCGTCTACCTTAGCCGCATATGACCCATCTTCCGCTGGCCGCATATGCGCCACATTCCTGAGCCGTATGACCCTGATTGACCCAGCCGCATGAGGCTCGTTCTCTGAGCCGCATGAGACCCGTCTTCCTGAGCCGCATGGGATGTGCTGTCTCAGCCGCATAAGCCCGATTTCCCCTTCAGCCGCATAAGGCTGGGACTCCCTGAACCGCATAGGACCCTGCTCATTCCCTGAGCCGCATGGACTCAGATTTCATGAGCCGCATGAACCCCATAATTCAGCCGCATGCATCTGATTAATCCTGCCACATGAGCCAGCCTTGCCCGAGCCGCATGGCTCTGTCATGTCCTGTATTTTATATTTTGTTTATTTTTGTATATCCAAGCCTTGTGGCTCTTTTTGTAACTTGAGTTCCTACGGATACACATTTATCCCTATTGTATATTTTTATGCCCATTTTATATCCTTACACCTTTTGTCATAAACTTGATAATCTCGAATTTATTTATTATGTTTGGAATGATAATTGAACAATGCTTGATAGTGACCCTGAGCCGCAGGGCTCCTTCCTGTGTCTTGCCCTGCTATTTAATTTTTGTTATTATTATTAATTCTCTATTGTTATTTGATCTTTAATGATGACTTGTGTCTTGTAACCTCAGCATAACTTGAGTCTTCTGATTGAATGCTTGCACTATACTGTCCGGCACATGTACCCTAAACACGACAGTGACCCGTAGTGGAGCACTCCTGATTAATGACCTGACATGACCTGATAGTGGCCCGTCGTGGCGCACTCTTGACCAGTAAACTTGACAAGATAATTCTTGATAGTGACCCGTAGTGGTGCACTCTTCACCAGTAAACCTGACATGACTTGATAGTGACCCGCCGTGGTGCACTCCTGACAATTAGACTTGACATGATATAACTTGACATGATAATTCTTGATAGTAGCCCGCCGTGGCACACTCTTGACATGATAAACCTGACATGATACTCCTTGAAATGCTGTTGCGACGGCTAACCTGACATGACCAGTATGAATGGCTTGGACACCATGGGTGATTGTGTTTGTACAAATGAACCCGTCTTGTCTTGCATCATGTCTAGGACATGAATCCCTGGTTTTCTACGGTCAGGGATTCATACTGAATATGGCTAGGATTAATGACTAGATTGATCAAGTAGTTCATGGAGAGACTTTTCCAGTTACCTGTTGCCCCTTTGATCTCGGCCTTATATATATATATATATATATATATATATATATACATGGGATTTGTTGCTATCCGTCGAGATGAGCGTACTTCCAGCCCGCCGTCGAGCGTGGTACCTTAGGACACATGTATCTTACTACAGTGTGTCTGCTATATCATGTTATCTTTTCCTTTTCTTTGCTGGGGTCATTCAGGTAGTAACAAACAGGTAACCGGACTTGGAAGAATCTCATTGCATATTGTTAGTAACTAGGCTTGTGATAACCCTAGTTAGTTAAAGTATCAAGCCGTACTTATTGCTTGGCTGTGATTGATTGAATGGAGTCTAACTCAGTCTAGTCTTGACTTGATCCTGCACAAGATTGTCACATGACCTGATTGTTCATATTCGTCCTGTCCTGTACATGATCGTTACATGTCCTGATTTCTTATTTTATCCTGCCGATAAATGGTGGGAGAAACCAAGTTCTGTTCAGACGAAGGGTTACAACCCCGGTCCTTGTTTGGTTTATGGGTTGTAACCTGGTTATCTGAATAGTTCCATGGTTATCTCATCGTATATCACCTGCCCAGTTCTATTTATTTAACATGTTCTCCAGTTTACTTTATGTCAATGATGCTTTACTTATAGTCTCTCTATGGTCGAGATGAGTGCATTGGTACCGCACGAATTTCGATCCTCCCTTACTTATTACCTGCTTTGTTTGCTAATGATTGCTGGTTTTAAGTTCATAGTTCGGCCTCCTTTGTGGTACTTGCTATTTGGGGTCTGACCCCACTGGTTTTGCATGGCCAGGTTCTGATAGAAGAGCCCGAAGGATCTACCGTACCATCTACTCGACGGTGACCAGCCGGAGCACCAGAGTGCTTCAGTGGGTTTCTTCTTCATTCTCCCACTGATATGTAAATTCTCCTCTTGTAACGTTTAGCCCCGGGCACGTGTTTAGCTCGTGTTTTGGTATTTTCCTTGATATTGTAGCCTACGAGCATAAACATGATATGTGTATTCTAGACTATAGCTAGTCCTTATCATATACGACTATTACTTTAGCTAGTCATCAGCTTTGTGGTACTAGCTTCATGATCATTCATGTATATATGGTTCGGGATGCCTTACTATTGTATGTATGATGATCGTACTCCTTGCTCTTATATAATTGTCTGTGATTGAGATACCTAGGATTGTTAAACCCTAGGATTGACTGATGGCTTATAGAGTAACCCCCATGTCTTGACAGCTTATACGTGATTTCAGAGTATTAACGTACTTTGGGATTGCGTAGCTGGCTATGTCTGCCCCCGCTCTCCGGTATTCCGGTTCTGGGGCGTGACATAGTTTTAGTGGTGGCGCCATGCAGGTCTGAATCTCGATTTTCAGATTTGTGGGGGTTACTATGTTTAGATATCTCAATCACGATTATCCTTATTGATCTCCTTCGGATTATTCTCTACCTCTGATACTTGACTTGATTTCTGTTTTGATCATTGATCATTCCTGTTCCCATGATTTGATCTTGTGTCCTTCAACTTTCAATGGCACTGTTCTTGATCCTTCTGATTATCTTGTTCGTGTTTTGCCGAGGGCAGCTCAGCATTCTTCAGCCAGGCCAGTTATGGAGATCAGTCTCAGCATGCAGGCAGAGATGTCAGTCCATCCCAATCAGCCAGTCGCTTCTGTCTTCGTATCTTGAGACAGGTGATAGAGTTCATGCATCTGTTTCAACTACGATGATACGTCCTGGGTAGAGTCATGTCTTGAACTAAGTCATTGGTACCGACTTACCTTGAGGCTTGACTTTTATCCATTTTTGGGAGTCAGCTTAGGCCAGCAAGGACGTTGGTTTCTATACAACTGTCTCAGGAGTCATATTGATCCATATGCCTCCAGCCCTTCTTGATCATGATTGTATTTGTTCTTGTGCATGTATTTACCGCTTACGCATTTATTTACATTACTGATTGTTTTACTTTACTTATAGGCCATGCTTGATTTATTGAGATTGTTGAGTTTCCTGGAGCTTTTGTTTTGTTATCTTGCTCGACTAGCCTCAGGAAATTCCGAGGACGGAATTTTTCTAAGGTGTGGAGAGTTGTGAGACCCGTCTCACTGTATCGGTATTTTATACAGATACATGTTTATTTGAGCCGTATTTCGTATTTATCGATTTGTGTGATATTTTAAAATTTCCTAAGTATAGGATTTCATGACTTGGTTTAACTGGATTTGGTTTTATTTGGTTCGGTTCCACTTTGACTTGGTTTGGTTTGGCTTGGACTTGGTTTGGTTTGTTGGTTCCTTATGAGGTGGATGGTTTAGATTTAGTGGAGAGGAATGAATGGTGGGGATTGCTTGGGCTTGATATATAAGCCACCTACCACTCTCTCTCCTCCATTATTCATTTTCATTTTTCCATCTTCATCTTCTTCTTCTTTCCTTCACCAAGGAGGAGAGGCAAGTACACCTTGCCGAATGTTGGACGATTTCCATTTTGTTTGTTCCATTCTCTTTATTGTTACATTCTAAGCATGTTTAGAACTTGGAGTTTTCGGTTTTACCGGGTGGATTATTGTAGATCTAGCTTTGAAGTAATTTTAGTTTTCATGGGTTTTGATCTATTTAATCTTGTTATTTCTGAGTTTTGATGGTTCTATGTTGTAGAGCATTTCATTTTACCCCGTTTTGACCCAAGGAAGTTCGGATTTGGACTCCGGATGAAGGTTTCATGGAGCTTGGAAGCATAGATTCTTGGCGTTCTTCTTCTCGAAAGCTTGGAGAAGAAGAACAGTGCTAGACTTGACCGCATGAATACTTCATGCGGCAAGTGATTCTGAGCCGCATGAGCCTTCATACGACAGTTCTGGCCGCATGGGCTTGACTTGACCGCATGAACATTTCATGCGGCAAGTGTTCTCCCAGCCGCATGGACTTTTCCCCACTTAGCCGCATATGCGCCCTTGCCTCTCCTGGCCGTATGTGATCCTAGCCGCATATGCGCCCTCGTCTCCCTGGCCGCATGAACTTGTATTTCCTCTGGCCGCATGAGTTCTTGTATTGACCCAGCCGCATAGGCTTCGGCATAAACCGAGCCGCATGGACTCCGTCTACCTTAGCCGCATATGACCCATCTCCCGCTGGCCGTATATGCGCCACATTCCTGAGCCGCATGACCCTGATTGACCCAGCCGCATGAGGCTCGTTCTCTGAGCCGCATGAGACCCGTCTCCCTGAGCCGCATGGGATGTGCTGTCTCAGCCGCATAAGCCCGATTCCCCCTTCAGCCGCATAAGGCTGGGACTCCCTGAACCGCATAGGACCCTGCTCATTCCCTGAGCCGCATGGACTCAGATTTCATGAGCCGCATGAACCCCATAATTCAGCCGCATGCATCTGATTAATCCTGCCACATGAGCCAGCCTTGCCCGAGCCGCATGGCTCTGTCATGTCCTGTATTTTATATTTTGTTTATTTTTGTATATCCAAGCCTTGTGGCTCTTTTTGTAACTTGAGTTCCTACGGATACACATTTATCCCTATTGTATATTTTTATGCCCATTTTATATCCTTACGCCTTTTGTCATGAACTTGATAATCCCGAATTTATTTATTATGTTTGGAATGATAATTGAACAATGCTTGATAGTGACCCTGAGCCGCAGGGCTCCTTCCTGTGCCTTGCCCTGCTATTTAATTTTTGTTATTATTATTAATTCTCTATTGTTATTTGATCTTTAATGATGACTTGTGTCTTGTAACCTCAGCATAACTTGAGTTCTTCTGATTGAATGCTTACACTATACTGTCCGGCACATGTACCCTAAACACGACAGTGACCCGTAGTGGTGCACTCCTGATTAATGACCTGACATGACCTGATAGTGGCCCGTCGTGGCGCACTCTTGACCAGTAAACTTGACAAGATAATTCTTGATAGTGACCCGTAGTGGTGCACTCTTCACCAGTAAACCTGACATGACTTGATAGTGACCCGCCGTGGTGCACTCCTGACAATTAGACTTGACATGATATAACTTGACATGATAATTCTTGATAGTAGCCCGCCGTGGCGCACTCTTGACATGATAAACCTGACATGATACACCTTGAAATGCTGTTGCGACGGCTAACCTGACATGACCAGTATGAATGGCTTGGACACCGTGGGTGATTGTGTTTGTACAAATGAACCCGTCTTGTCTTGCATCATGTCTAGGACATGAATCCCTGGTTTCCCACGGTCAGGGATTCATACTGAATATGGCTAGGATTAATGACTAGATTGATCAAGTAGTTCATGGAGAGACTTTTCCAGTTACCTGTTGCCCCTTTGATCCCGGCCTTATATATATATATATACATGGGATTTGTTGCTATCCGTCGAGATGAGCGCACTTCCAGCCCGCCGTCGAGCGTGGTACCTTAGGACACATGTATCTTACTACAGTGTGTCTGCTATATCATGTTATCTTTTCCTTTTCTTTGCTGGGGTCATTCAGGTAGTAACAAACAGGTAACCGGACTTGGAAGAATCTCATTGCATATTGTTAGTAACTAGGCTTGTGATAACCCTAGTTAGTTAAAGTATCAAGCCGTACTTATTGCTTGGCCGTGATTGATTGAATGGAGTAACTCAGTCTAGTCTTGACTTGATCCTGCACAAGATTGTCACATGACCTGATTGTTCATATTCGTCCTGTCCTGTACATGATCGTTACATGTCCTGATTTCTTATTTTATCATGCCGATAAATGGTGGGAGAAACCAAGTTCTGTTCAGACGAAGGGTTACAACCCCGGTCCTTGTTTGGTTTACGGGTTGTAACCTGGTTATCTGAATAGTCCCATGGTTATCTCATCGTATATCACCTGCCCAGTTCTATTTATTTAACATGTTCTCCAGTTTACTTTATGTCAATGATGCTTTACTTACAGTCGCTCTATGGTCGAGATGAGTGCATTGGTACCGCACGAATTTCGATCCTCCCTTACTTATTACCTGCTTTGTTTGCTAATGATTGCTGGTTTTAAGTTCATAGTTCGGCCTCCTTTGTGGTACTTGCTATTTGGGGTCTGACCCCACTGGTTTTGCATGGCCAGGTTCTGATAGAAGAGCCCGAAGGATCTACCGTACCATCTACTCGACGGTGACCAGCCGGAGCACCAGAGTGCTTCAGTGGGTTTCTTCTTCATTCTCCCACTGATATGTAAATTCTTCTCTTGTAACGTTTAGCCCCGGGCACGTATTTAGCTCGTGTTTTGGTATTTTCCTTGATATTGTAGCCTACGGGCATAAACATGATATGTGTATTCTAGACTATAGCTAGTCCTTATCATGTACGACTATTACTCTAGCTAGTCATCAACTTTGTGGTACTAGCTTCATGATCATTCATGTATATATGGTTCGGGACGCCTTACTATTGTATGTATGATGATCGTACTCCTTGCTCTTGTATAATTGTCTGTGATTGAGATACCTAGGATTGTTAAACCCTAGGATTGACTGATGGCTTGTAGAGTAACCCCCATGTCTTGACAGCTTATACGTGATTTCAGAGTATTAACGTACTTTGGGATTGCGTAGCTGGCTATGTCTGCCCCCGCTCTCCGGTATTCCGGTTCTGGGGCGTGACAGTGATTATGATTCATGGTTCTCCCGAAATCTTGAAAACACCAAAAATATGTCAAATTTCGGACAACTAGAACTTTACGAATTTTCCAGAAATTTAGGTTTAGAATTTATGAAAAGAAATTAGATACTTAGAAACATAACCTCGATATGCTTCCAACAACAAAAAACGACGCACGAAAATCACGTCGAGGTTGGCGGCAATCACTTCCCGAAGTTGAATATTCCCTAAATCAAACCCTACTCTCTCTCTCTCTCTCTCTCTCTCTCTCTCTCTCTCTCTCTCTCTTTTCTGAAGTTTTTCTAAAAGCGGCAGATTATTAAATTAGGGTTTTCTATATTATATATATAGAGATAAAGGTTGAGTGAGCCGCGGCTCAAAAGCTACTAACACCTACGTGGCAGAATCTGCGCGCTCACTGCCCAGATCAATGGTCCAAGCGAGTTCGGCTCGGCTTCACCCTTTCAAGACCGGCTCGGCTTAGTATTATGGTTGCAGACCGAGTTATCCCCCCCCCCCCACGTAGCTATTCACTGGCGGCTGGGCTCACTCTCCGATTCTACGAAGAATGATAGGTGGGCCGGGTCGGAGGCTAACTGGGTTGATAATTCGAAAAATGGTTTTTATTTACCAGAAAATAGTTTTTAACTCAATTTTGCTTGAGAAAAATCATAATAAATACTAAAAATAATCAGAAAATTATGAAAAAATTCTAGAAAATATAAAATAACATACTGAACGCTTGGGGTCAATATTTGCTCAAGGATTGAACAGTAAATTCTAGAAGTCCTAGAAAATAGATTTTTCCTATATTTAATTATAAAAATAATCTCAGAAAATTGTAGAAAATGTATTTAACCATCTACAGTCTAAATAAAAATACTTTGTTTCAAAATAGTCCCGAATGGCCATATGGTAAATCTTGGAAGCCTTAAAAATATATAACTCTTCATAAAATAAATATTTAGAAATATCTAAAAATCATAGTAAAATACGAAATAGTTAAATAATGCTTATATAAGCTATCTAATGACTATATGACCATAGTATGGTCGTAGCTCTCTTATGAGCTTAGGCGTGACTCCCAATGATAATAAAATTAATTATATTTAAATAAAATTTTTAAAAATTCGGGAAGTGGGCTAACAAATCTATCCACCTTAGAAAAATTTTATTCTCGAAATTTTAAAGGATACGACTAGGTAAGACTAAGAATATAAGCAAGAGACAAAATTTTAATTAGTACGAATAAGTACGATAGAAAATGATATGATTCATGACCAAAAATAAGTTAGGCATGATTCATGAATTGAATCAAAGTTAAGGACAGATGTAGTTTCGCACGATTAAAAATATTCAAAAGGGTCTGGTTTCGATAAAATCATTTAAGAATGACCAAAATCACGATCAAGTATTTATGTACGATCAACATATTTAGGCACGATTAGAGATTCAAAATCTAAGTATGATTATGAATCTAGTGGAATGGAATCAAAATAGGTTTAAATAATTTCTAGGAAGACAAACGACAATTAGAAAATAGAAAGATAAGAAAGAAAGGTTCAAGGAAAAAAATGATAAGAATTAAATCAACTTTAAGCGAAGGTACATGAAATTATGAACCATAAAAATCAATAGTTATATGCCAAAAAGAGATAAAGTATCTATAGTATTCGAAAATCGTAAGCATATCTGAAGTTATTTTATCGAGAATTTATGCCTCGCTAGTGTACATATGGCTGCAGTAAACTTTTTGGTTTCATGACTCCAATAAGAATATGATATCGAATATTCTATCAACTGAATCCATTATTGACATAACTCAAATATCAAAATAGGGCAACTAGACATAGTTTTTAATAATATTCGATAACCTACGCTTACTTGAAATCACTTCAACTTAGGGTCATGTCTTGCCAGTGTGTTGCTGGCTACAGTGAACTCGCAGTTTCCATAATTCAAATAAATTGGCACAGTGCGCATCTGCCTTGCCATTGTAAGTCACAAAATTATTCCAACTATATCCATAAGAATTTTAAAGGAGCTTTTAATAATTCAACAAATTTTAAGATGATCAAGATAAAAAAAGTTTAAGTATCTGTCCTATAAGCCTCAATTCTTGAAAATAAAATAATTATTTAGGGAGGAAATGACTGAAGACGAGAGAAGTATTATAATCTCTATTTCATGGATATTTAAATGGTTTGAGGGGCAGCTTTGAATTAAAACTGACCCGAGGTTCCTATATGGATAACAAAATTAGAAATTATAGAAAAATAATTCCTCATGGCAAAATGGGAAAATAAATATGCAATTCGGATATGATGATAACATTTAAGGATGACAAAATAAAATTTGAACAGATGATCAAGATTAGGAATTGAATCATACGAAGTCCTAATTTTCCAAACGCATAGTCTACCCACCTTTGATCATACCATCCTACTGAAACAAAATAGTGTATCATTCTATGAAAGTCATCTAATAGGGTTTATAATTCAATGAATCCTTGGCTAAGTCATATGGCCTATTTAGCAACCCTAACTATCCAACAGTCAAATTGAATAAGGGTTTTCTATGGTATACCTAGTCCTAGACTTTCTACAAAAATTAAATCAATCCTAATTGTGAATGATCACATCCTAGTCGCAGGCTCGCAGCAGTACGACTAATATGGTACTACCACGAGTTCGCACAATTTACGAAGACTGACCTGCATGGGCCACCAAACCTTTATCTCAAGTATCACCTACGACCAAGCCCTCTTATATAAATCATTTCAAATTTCTTTATTGGTTTTGGTCAAAATGTTATTAAATTCTAATTTGATTTTCTTTGAACCAATTCCAAGTCCAAGTATTTTATCTAGAACCATAAATTTGAGGGATTAGTTATTACCAAATGATTTTGCCCCTTATTTTCCATTGGTCATCGGGAATTATTTTCCCAAAAATAATTACAACATAGGTCAGTATATATTATCCTTAGTTACTTCCAAAGAGCCAAGAATGTTATTTTCATTATTTGAGTTCTTTCGCCCAACTTGAATCTCCTCACACCCTCTCTACACAATATTGAACCCACCTCAATTATTTATGCAGCATAGACAATATGTGGTTTCAGTAAGCGACATAAGTAGTATGCGACATAAATATCCTGTTCTGTGTGGAAATCATGTGCTACATGGCCGCATGTCACGTAGCACATCTCAATTAACTAAATCCATGTGACAGCCTGACTGTGACATGCATGCAAATTCAGTCCACGTTCTACAAATAGCCTATGTACTAGCAGTTTCCTATGCGCATAAGAGCAACAAATAGTGTATTTTTAGTTCTTATGTGTGCATAGTCATTCCAGTGTGAATGACTATAAATAGCTAGAATATGTGCTTCCCAAGGACTTAAAAGCTTTCATATTAGAGCCTACTTGCCGTCAAATCTGCTAGTGAGCCAGAGTTAGCAAGTTTTCTTCAATCTTTTCATCAATCGTCAATGGAGTAAAAAAGTCGACCGTAGATTTAATCTCCACCGCACCTACTCCCCAGATTTATTTTTGTACTAGAATTCTTGTATACATAGGATTCTCTCGTACTCTTTTGTCAAAGTTTTAATAGAAAGGTATATACTTTTTTTAATAAAAATAGTTGGTAAGAACGCAGAGCAACGACGATGTCCAAAGGCATTGTAAATGTTGGGTTGTATCTCGTTTTCGGTTGAGCAGTCAAATGGGAGGTGACAGTAGAGTTGGTAATTTAGTCCCACATCGGTTAGGAGGTGGAATCATGTGGTGTAGATAATTGGAACTGGTTTAGGCTTTAGATAAGAATTCTCTTTTAAGGCATATGGGCCCAATTCAATATCGCACCCCATGGGAAAACTCCAGTTCGGGTCACACCGTGTTCCCAACAAGTGGTATCAGAGCCCATGGTTACGGGACTAGTTTGAGCGGCTCTAATTGGTTCGAGACAGATGGTGCTGAATGTTAATGTGTACAATCGGATTATACATGCTCTTCTCAAGGTGAAGTAGGAGCATCAACTACACGAATTTGCTCAAAGGTAGATTTGACGAGCCCAAATGGAGCAAAAACGTTGTGGTTGGCACACAATGTTGGTATAAATGAACGTGTCAGTTTGGTTCTGTGGTCGAACGGATCGAGATGACAAAATATTGGATCTCCTGGGTGCTCGGCTGACGGGAATGAATGAAAAGGCAGCAAGGAGTGCTAAGGTTGTTCGGCTAGCGGGAACGGACAAATGTAGCTAGGTGCTAAGGTTATTCAGCAGAAACTAGCTAAATTAGAGATTGTTGGGTTGTATCTCGTTTTCGGTTGAGCGCTCAAATGAGAGATGACAATAGACTTGGTAATTTAGTCCCACGTCAGTTAGGATGTGGGATCATGTGGTGTAGATGAACATATCGGTTTGGTTATTTGGTCGAATGGATCAAGATGATAATATGTTGGATCTCCTAGGTGTTCGGCTGGCGGGAACGAATAAAAAAGGTAGCAAGGAGTGCTAAGGTTGTTCGGCTGGCGGGAACGAACAAAAGGTCGTATGAGTGCTAAGTTTGTTCAGCTGGCGAAAACGAACAAAAGGTAGCAGGGGTGCTAAGATTGTTCGGCTAGCGAAAACGAGCTAAGGTGGAGATTGTTGGATTGTATCTCGTTTCCGGTTGACGCTCAAATGGGGGGGTGACAATGGAGTTGGTAATTTAGTCCCGCATCGATTATGAGGTGGGTTCATGTGGTGTAGATATCGGTTTTGTAGTTAGACCGATGAGCTAACCCTGAAATGTGTTCAATTGATTTTGTTAGGGGAAGTGCACCAAATTTCTTTTGGATTCTAGGGTTGATATACCAGATCTCTCCAAAATATTTAATTACTTCTTAGAAGGACACTCGTGCTACCTGACGTATACTCTTTTTGTTTTATCTAGCACGTTCAAAAATAAGAGCTCAATTCTAGTTTTATTTATATTTCGTTTCCTTAAATTAATCCGTTATAAGTGTGCTTATTGACTAATTCCTTACGTCTTTTATGTCCGTTGTTGTTCCTTGAACGTCCCTTGCACCATGAATCATGCGGCCCATGCCATGTGTATTTATAGCCGACAGTGGACAAATATGGATGAATTTTCCGGAATTTTCAACTCCAATCGATGAAAAAATGAACTAGAGACGACGAAGATTAAGCCAGAATTAGTAGACTTTAGAACTTTTTAGATTTTATAGACCAATATAGAACTGAATATGTATGACCATAGACTTCAAAAAAAAAAAAATCTGACAATTTAGTTCAGCTAATTATATAGACTGCTTTAATCACTCCTAAGAGTCATGCTCTTAAACTCAAATACAAATGGAAATAGGATATATTAGCCCAAAAAAAAAAAATTTAAGTCATTTCAAATTAGATCTTTAAGTTTCTAAAATTTTCTATTTATTATATCATATCTTTATCAGAATAATTTTCACATATAATGGTGTTTTCTAGAAAAATATTTCTCACGTAAATCGATTAAGATTTAGTATTCTCGGGGTTTAGATTATAATTCTAATTTCTAAAGGTTGATTTACTTGGTTCTTCTGCCATGCCTAATCATTCTAACTTTTTGTTTTATGAAATCTCGCCTAAATATAAGCTAAATCGGAACAAAAATAAATGCCGGTGAAACCGATCTCCATGTAAGGTATGTCGAATCTTCCACAAATGAAAGCAGGGACAGGGACAGGGACAGGGACAGAGCTATGTTAGAGGATCACACCAATTACAAATTCAAGATTTGAACTTATCAATTCAAACCTCCAACTTATCCATATCAATCATTATGGATAATGAGGATATTTCTTCATTATATTATTGTTATCTTAGATTATTTTGTTCTATCTTTATTGTTACTCTTTTTTTTTTTTGATAATTATCTTTATTGTTACTCAATTTCTTATAAATAAGAAGGTCATCAATGTAATCGGTGTGGTTGAGGTTTTTAATCCACCTCCATATTGATTATGAGATTTATTTTCATCTACATGTTTTTCTATTTTCGATTTTTCTTCTTGGTATCAGAGCAGGTTGTGATCACTCGACACAACATTGTTTCTCCCCAAATACATCACACCAAATCCAAATAATCCTACACACAAAATTTAATCCAAACACTGATGCATCACACCAAATCCAAATAATCCCACATACCAAATTCAAACAATCCCAAATCCCACTGATACTAAAAATTCCGTACAAAAATCAAATCCAAACAACCCCACTGATGCATCACACAAAATCCAAACAACCCAATACTCCAAATTCAAACAATCCCACACATCTGATCGTCTTCTTCGTAAGTGGAATCAGAGCACTCCATGCTGTGTGGGAAGCTCTCAAAAGCAATAGAAAAATAAAGGGCAGAAAAGATGGTGGATAAACTTGATGCTCTCTCTTCAACAAGCCCAAGATGCTCCCTCTCTCTCTCTCTCTCTCTCTCTCTCTCTCTCAAACAAGTCCAAGATGGTGGATGAACTGCTATGGAATTATTACGCGACAAACTGTGCATGGCCACCACGCACAGTTTGAGGGAATATGTTAGAGGATCATACCAATTACAATTTCAAAATTTGAACTTATCAATTCAAACCTCCAACTTATCCATATCAATCATTATGGATAATGAAGATATTTTTCATTATATTATTGTTATCTTAGATTATTTTGTTCTATCTTTATTGTTACTCAAATTTCTTATAAATAAGAAGGTCATCAATGTAATCGGTGTGGTTGAGATTTTTAATCCACCTCTATATTGATTATGAGATTTATTTTCATCTATCTGTTTTTCTATTTTCGATTTTTCTTCTAGCTAGACATTCTTTTCTGGGAGAACAAAAAGTCTAAACATAAACTTGGCCAGTCTTCCCTTTTTCTTTTTTTTTTTTTCTTTTTTTTGGGACTGTAGGAACAAATCTTAAAAATAAGTTAAAAAAAATTGCACACAAATTTATATTAATAATTAAAAAATATGGAGATGGGAGCCTAGGGTTAGCCATACCTGTTTCACTAAATTGGGACATGGTCCATGAATGTTAACTCTATATAGTTTACTAAAAGAAGCTAAACACATAGTTTAGCTAGAAAACAACAGCAACAACATATATAAAATACTTAGTTGTAAGACAACAATAAACATATTTTATTGTAGATATCAATGAAAATAAGCATCTACTTTGAAACAAATGTCCAATTCGGCTTTCTATTGACCACTATTATAAGAGGAAAAAAACAAGTCGGAATATTTGTAGATACTCAAAACCCACTAACAATGGAGGAAAATATCTCTTCTTCATCATTGTGCAATTTAACAACGGTGTCTTCACACTAAGACTTTAACTCCATTGGTCTTATCAGAATTTCGGCAAACAAATTGTTCCACTGGTTGTTGTGGCAGTGATTACTTATGTTATAATAATCCCAACTAGTTAGCAGTTGAGAAAATGACATGTCAAAATATCAGGAGCATTCATACAGAAGCATTTATATACGTACGAGTAAGATGTACGTTCGTTGTCCGCACGTAAAAATTTTATTAAAAAAAGTTTAAATTAGAACTTATTATAAATATTATCTCATGGAATCAAATCCACGTAACCAATGGAATATCATTCACTTTATCCATATGAGTTAAGGTGTTTATCTGTTACATAGTATTAGGTAGTAAACAATTAAATAAATTCATATATTTATTTTAATTTTTAATTATGTGATAATATACATACGGCTTAGATAGTTAGTCGTTTTCAAGCCTCCTTATAAACAGTAGAAATATGATGTTCATATCAAGTTTTACTTTGAAAGCACTGCTAGGAACATTTGTTACGTGAAATGTTATATAGCCATGAGTTCTATGTTATTGAGAATTAAATAATTCGGAATAAAATAACAAAATAATTAAAACTGAAATAAAAATTTAAAAATAAATAATGAAAAAAAACATAAAAAATTAAAATAATATTCGAACAAAATCATTCTTGAAAAATAAAAAAGATAAAAAAAAAGAAAAAAAATCCTTAAAAATGAAAAAATTTAAAAAAGAATTTTAAAAACAAAAAAATGTTCTTAAAATGAAAAATGAACAAAATAATTTAAAAACTAAAAAGGGCAAAAAATTCTTAAATGAAAAAATTAAAAATATAAAAAAAAGTTCAGAAAAAACAATAAAATTTGTGCGGGCAGAAGAAAAATATACCCACCAATTCTTAAGGGATATGATTCAAATGTTTTAGGGATAAATTATGTATCCAGGTATTTACAATTCCTGAAAATTAATTTTTAAACATAAACCAAACATGTTAATAGGTTTTCCACCCATAATTGTCGGAGAATAAAAAAAAATCTCGTGTACCAAACGTAACAAGATCCTGCATCTTAGTAATAGGAAAAAAAAAAGTG
>JANAVB010038364.1:0-17980 GCA_029216955.1 Iris pallida | reverse complement strand
ATATAGACCACTATATTTACTTCTATATATATAAGATATATATATAATATATTATATTATTATAATTAACTATATATATATCACTAAATATATTCTATACAGGTATCACTATATATATTTCTATATAATATATTCCTATATATTTTTATATGACTAATATTAATAGACAAAACTTAATATCACCAATAATAAGTAAATAATATTATATAATAATAACCTTAATAAAATAATAATAATATAACAAAATTCATAAAACAATAATGGTGCATATATATATATATATATATATATATATATATATATATATATATATATATATATATATATATATATCCAACTTGTGCAGTCTAAAAATTCTAATATGTACACGGGCCTATTGATACTAATATTACCGAATATCCACTAATAAGATTTTTATGATATTCATTACAAATATTTGGAAATTATTTATTAAATCATTAAAACAAATATAACACACTCAAACCAAATTCCACCAACACGGATGTCGTTGGGCGTGCTGCATGACCCACATGTGCTTGGGCTCAGTTCGGGTCCAGTCCGGCTAAAATGGTAATCGGTATCCCTAACTAAACAATAGTATAATTATTAAGTAAATAAAACATCGGTAAGGGTTATGTCGCAACTCGGCCTGGTTTCTCTAGTTAGGATATTACTATGGCTCGATCTCTCCTTGGTATGGCTAGTACTCTAGTCAAAGCGCACTGTTACATCTCCCGGGCCACAGTTCCTATTCATTTATGCTCCATAACTCCACAAGGACTTAAGTCATCCACCGTACTAATTGACTAAGTAATTATTTATAAATATAGAAATCACCATTCCAATAAATTAAATAATAATAATGAAGTATTCTAATTTTCTGGAAGGGCAGCTACACTATTGACCACTTGGGCATGACCTAAAGAATTTATGTTGCAGTGACTGTAATCGTGAGAAAGACAAATGTAACCTTAGTTTCGACCATAGCAAGTTTGAACAGTATAGGTCTTTGGTTAATTAGAGCTTCTGACCAATTCATATTTACTTAGTAAGTTAGTATTTGTTAAAAAACCTTATTTAGTTGAGTCCAGGAATAAGAGGTTAGTAGTCTTAGAGCTTGTTTAGGAATTATTTAGAATGTTTTCTAAATACTCTTCCTATTTATAGGTGATCTAAAGACTTGACCAAATTCCAGAAGAAAGGCAAGTACCTATACTCGATCATCACATGCATACATTCTATTGCATATTGACTTGTTTGTACTTTCTTGCACTTGCTTGCATTCGTCGTGTCGGGGAGGGAAGAACACTAAAGGGCATGTAGTCACCTAAGCCTGAGCGTGTAGTCGTGTCACGACCCGTACCCAGTGTAGGGACACGAGAAGTGGGTACGTCCAGCCTACACCGCAGTGTCGGCGGTAGAACGATGTCCTAGGTCAATTATCTAATATATAGGTACTTATACAGTATATACACTCCGAATGGAGGTGACATAGCAGAATATAGTCTCATCACATCTAAGATAGAATACGATAAGATAGCTAGATATGAAATGAATGAAATGAATCCACAGAGTTACAACCAGATAGAAGTCTAAGTGTCTAAGATATCACGAATCTAGATAACATCTCAAATCTCAAATACAATAATCCATAGAGTAAATAAGTACATCTGAAAATGACTAATCTAAACTAGTGGTGTATCATCCACTGCTAAGGGGTCCTGCTGCTGATCCAGGTCACAACAATCCTCTATGGTAGTCCCATAATACGTGGAACAGAACGCCTCGTCCTCATCCTAATATTTTTAACAGGTTCAGTCAGGACAGGAACGAGCATAATACATCTCAAAAATCATAACAGGTTAGGGATGTACATAAAAACATGAGAGATATTTAAACTGGAATATATATATATGGCTGATAAGAACTGTAAGTGACTAGGATTTAGAGCACAATATGGTTATGTAAACGGTACGATGTTGTACACGAGTATCTACAAAGGTTAACACGAGTAAGCTACAAGATTGTATACATAACCACTTCTACTCCCCCTCCCCCAATCAATACACAAGGATCCAGTCAAGTTATGTTATTGCACATGATGAGGAATATACACGAAGGTCATGTGAGCACATGAGAGTACACAATTTCATACGATTTGTACACGAGTGTCACAAATACAAGGAGTACACGATGCTCATGATAAAGTACACGAACAAAAAATACCCGATGTATTTGTTAAGGGAATAACATCGCACGACAAGATCCATATAATACTAATCCGTGTTACCAACGTGTCAGCATCAAGTAAAGTAATCTAAAGCAGGAAATATAATCTTAAATTGATATGAAATGATCAGAGAATGTACTCGCCTGATATCCTAAATATCTGAGAGAATATACTGTCCGAGGAGTGGTGTCTGGCTCCTATAGAACAGTACAAGTCACTACATGTCCAAAATAGTATAATAGACTGCTACAATGCATCTATGATGTTGGAGTCAATCTAGGCTAAAGTCAACCTTTGGTCAACTCTAGTCAACTACACTAGTCAAACTAGGTCAACTAGGTCAAGCCTAACCTATCAACCTTTCATATATAAATATGTATGTATATACACTCATATATACATAGCATGTATACGTATTCAACAATGGGCATATACCTACATTAGGAACCATAGGCTATATGCCATATAATCCCACACACATTATATATAAATTATAAAATAACATACACATATTATACCACATCTTTATATTCAAGAATATAGATAACAATTATATTTACATATAGGCCATTTACATATATTACATATAGAGAGATAGACATGTGTGTGTGTACAACTAACATGTGTGTGTCAAATAGGAAACAATGTACAATGAGTAGTGTGCGTGTCAAATGGAATTAGCTATTCTCAGGTTTTAGAGTGTATTGCAATGTGTGGTAGGGTCATGAATTAGTGAATAATGTGTGTGTGTGTGTGTGTGTGTGTGTGGATAAAATAGTGGGTGAAATGTGACAGGGGCTATAGGGTGTTGTAGTGTCATAGAAAAAGCTGTGAATGAATAACAGTGTGTGTGTAGGGGGATAAAAAACAGGGCAATGTGTGTGTACAGGAACAGTGCTCAGGATTTTACATTGTTATCAGATTTAGGCATAGGTGTGCAACAGAAAAAATAAAATCAATGCAATGTGTGTGTGTATATGTGTTAACAGTAATGTAGTGCTCTCAAGGAAGCATGGCATTGTAGGTAGGGTAGTGTAGGGTGCACAAAATCTCAGTTTTCATGTGTGAGTTTTCAGGAAACAGTTCTCAGGATTTTAAGTGCAATGACAGTTTACATGAACAGTTAGCTAACAATCTACACATTCAAAACTCATTCGAAATCCAATTCCTTGTGTTAACATCAAACCTAATCATACAACTAATACTCAGACATATGGGGAATACATAATATTGCAAATTAATCATAGGAAATTGGTTGAAAATACATTTAATTTTCAGAATCAGTAAACAATGTTCACTGTATCAGAAAAATGGAAAAAACCTCATTCGAAAACCAAATTACAGTTAATAACCAAAATTATTGGTTGGTAATGGGTCGCCCACGTGTACATGAGCTACACACGACGTATCGTATCCTGGGGAAGCAGGACACGACGTGTCTCAGCTCACGAACACACACAGACACGCGCACACAGCGCAGTGTCGGTACGGTGAGTCCCAGACTCGTGCACTCGACACAGGCCACATGGATACACGTGGCTGTGCACACGTGTAGCCCACATGTAGGGTTACATGGTCGACACCCTACCTTGTGCCTAAAATGTGTATCGTGTCGTATCCAGCCACGTATCAGTGGCCAAAATTGCGTGTGTCTGCCTGTGCGTGCGACCAGTGCGAGGAGAAGAACTCTTCGAATATTGAACCTCTCGAGCCCAACTTTTGGGAGACTAATTTCAGACATTGTCCTGAAATTTTCCCCAAAAATCGCGTGTCCTCGTGTCCTGTACAGCGAGCATTAGGCCCCGAGTAGCAGGACAGTGCGCGTACACTGTCACAGTATTTTCGTGTCCTTATATTGACACGACACGACACAGAACCGACTCGACACTGGCACGAAATCACACGACACCAAATACTACAAATCCTATCAAACACATTTCAAAATAACAAAAATACATATGAGTGTGGCATTTCATCAAAACACCTGGACTAGGAATTGATACTGTCCGATACGGACACGAAACCACATGCAAATGACACCAAACCTTCACTACAGCTAGGGGACACCTAGATCTAGGCTACCATGCAAGAAAATAGAATTAAAATAGAATTTGAAGGATTTACCATAGGTTGCAAGGATCAATAAAAAGTGCCAAATCAACGGTTTCAGTTGCTAGCCAAATCCTCCAAATTGCACAAAAACTAAAATCACTCTCCATGAACATCAAATAGATGGTGATTAGAAACTATTGCAAAAGATATGGATGAAAAAGAAATTAAAATGGATTTAATACGAATTTGGAAAGTTGGAGATTTACCTTTCCTTCTAAAAGTTGGTTGAGCACAAAAGAGGCAAGAACAAGGAAAGGAGATTATAAATAGGGGAAAAGGTGTGGTCGGCCATGTATGGGCTGAAATTAGGGTTAGGGTTCAAGTCATGGGCCATGGGCTAAGTCACAAGTCATGGAATTAAAATTCCTAAGTCACAAGTCATTGCACCTATTTATTAATCCTCTATTTCAAACTACATTCTAAGTGACTAAAATAGGATTAACTTAAGTTAGACTAGGGTTACACCATGCTAACCAAGTCACCATAGTTAGGGTTAGCTTCTAGGTCAGTTTACAAAGTCTTAACTAGTCAAAGTCAAGGATATCAATCACCAATTCAATAAATCAAATAAATTCAAAATTTCACCAAATGACCAAAATACCCTCAAGCTAAAATATGGTAGTGACAAGTCGATTGGAGTATAGGCACGATATACCTTATAGTATACTTGCATGATAGTATATCGGCGTCCTATACTACACGCTTGTTTACTTGACTGCTAGTATGTAGAATACGGTATGCCTTACACTAGACATGCCTGATAGCTTACCGTTGCTATATACCTTATTTTTGATAGTGTAGCGTACACAGTATGCCTTACTATACACATGACTGATAGCATACCATTGCACTATATACTCTTGACTTGATAGCCCTACATGCTTGACGGTGTTCTATTGCATGTTCATGTAGCTAGTGCATTGTCAGTTATTTTTATGTACTTGCTCGTTTCTATTATTTCCTTTGATATTTCGTGATCGATTGAGCTACTTGTAATTTTACTCTTTCCTGACAGGATCATTGATTGTAGGTGAGATGGATCCATTAGATTGCCATGGCTAACAGCAGAGCTCACCGTATTTTGAGATGTAGATTCATGTATAGGAGTGATTGAATGTATTTGAGTATATGTTGTTGTTAGATAGCCTTTATCTTTTATCGATTTTGTACCCGGTCATTCATGTATAAGCCTGTAATAATTATATAGTGACATATGATGATTGGTAGTAGATAACTTGTGATAGATGCTGTGATGAGATTATTCTAGATAATGACTAGACTCGACGGCTGACTACCACTGTCAACGACAGCGTAGGCCAGACATGACTGGATCCGTACTCGATTATTCGGGAGCGGGTCGGGACACTTGACATGAATTATCTATCTTATAAAATATTATATAAGAGACCGGCGGAGAATTTGTATAATATTTTAAGAAGATGAGAATGCATTATATTGTACGTGTTATCTTTGTCATGTTATCTAAGTTATTTTTTTGCTTACCATGTTGAGTATGTTGAATTTGATTGAACCATGTTAGATATTACTGTTGTGAAGAGTATATTATTTATTCGATTTGTTATGCCTTCTTATTTGTTATTTGCGCTTCCGTTTGCGCACTAATTTATAACACCTTGATTGCTGCTGGTAGTCATGCAGCTTCCTTTCCTTTGTTTTATGTAATAGCCTACGTCCTTAGTTAAAGCCTAGACTAAAACTTAAGTATCTAATGGAACTAGTTTATCGTCTCATAGGTCAATGTAATATCATGTTTCCAGCTATGTAAGTGCAAGAAGTAAACAGACAATCAGTCATAATAAGAAGAAATACGTAGTAAATTTATTGTTCACTATTTTGTTACCAGCTAAATATAAATGAAACGTAGCTACAATTGGTTATTAACAGATACATATCTTCGAAAAACTGATGATCAAAGAAATTTTATGCATACTTTACACTAACTGGACATGAAAATTAGCAGGGGTTCATGAAGCAGCAGCTATTGCACTAGTAGTAGTGCTTGTCCAGGAAAGAAGGGTGGTGGCGTACAAGAGGCAGGACAGGAACTGCTGCTTTTACTTCCGTCATATTCTCTCTTTACTTGTTCTTCCTCTTCCTCTTCCTCCTTGGCAAGAAGAACGAGAAAAAAAACAACATAAGCATAAGCATGTATGTATGTATATATGTTGAAATTAGTTTCTTTCCAATCTTTAGGGAGGTATATGAGGTATATGGAGTTTTGCATTTTAATTTTTGGTTTTTATTTGGTATTTCAGGTGGTAGGGGGGAATCTGGACTATATAATCCCCATCGTGTTTCTTAGGATTATGAGCTCAAGGAGGTGGAGATGGAGGATCTAATGATGGAAAGCGTACCGGATATAGAGAGCTACACTTTGAAGAATCTATTGGCCGTGGACGAGTATGTGGAAGACATAACACCACTTCCACAAAAGAACGAAGGTGAAGTTTTGTCCCCTTTCTATGCATAAATGAACTTAATTATTGTATACATAAAAATTGATTCATCGAGGGTCTTCGAATACTTACTAACTACGACTTGAAATATTTGTTAGTGATGACTCTGGTTCAAAAACCGTTAGTAAACAAAGTTGCATCCTTTTTGGGTTCAAGCGTGCCATTAAGCATTTTCATACAACCTTTGAGGCCTAAGACTTGAGCTTTATAGAATTATAAATCTAGACAAGATGTATTTTTGAGTCATCAAGTTAGGATATTTCATAGAACTATAAAATTTTAAAACTTTTTAGTATACACATAATTTAATGCAAACATATCAAAATTTGTGTAGTTTGATGCAAACAGATAAAATTTGTGTTAATAAACCAAACCACTACAACTATTTTATGTAGATCCAACCTTTAATGTCGTTTAGTGTCTTTGTTCGTGCAAGAATCTGGTCGCGTAAGTCCAAATTAAGTGACCAATCAATTCAACATTAAAGAGAAGATGCAAGCTTTTCTTTTTGACTGGTAAAGGGCTGTTTCACTTAACAAAATGCCTGGAAATTGGCTTTTAAAAATAAAACGAGAAAAAGTACAAGAAGTACAAATTTGATTCTGGGAAGTATTGCTATGGAAGTCTGATCTGTAAATGATCACTTTGTTCCTTGGACCATACGATGATGATGAATATCACTGCTAGAAGATGAACAGTTGGAAGAATTAAGTCACCAGAAAGGTATCGACGCACTTGGGCACTGATGGCGAGGCCGAATGCTTTCCTGCTTTGCTTCACTTTGTTTTGGAAGAAAAGTTGAAGAAGAATGCTCCAAAAAATCAAAGTCTCTGGGCTCTGATCTCTATGTATTCTCTTCTCCCTTTCTCTGTGTGTGTTTGTTATATGAGAAAAATAAGTCTATTTATAGACTTGGCTTTTTGTGCGTAAAAACTCAGCAAAAGTTCCGTCTTTACGCTAATAACTGCCACCCATGACCGAAGTCATCCTCTACATACGTTAACACGTGTCCCATTATTTTAATAAGAATAGGATGCACGTACACACGTTCTTCGAGATGTGTGGCATGAAAGCCATGTAGGCAAACCACGTTCCAAATTGGTGAAGAAGAATAGGACGTAAAAACAACCCAAAATATACTCTGAGCGTAAAGTAGTAGACTAAACGTAAAATAGCCCTGACATGGACTTCCCGCGTAAAGTGGTTGTTAAACAACCTTGAACGTAAAAGTAGCCCAAATAAACTTTATGCACACGTCAACTTTTGAGCATAAAAACTCATATAGTCTCCATACGTAAAAGAAGCCATATTATAAGCGTAAAATAGCTCAGTCCACATACTAAATGACAACATTGGTCTCTGTGTAAAACAAATCCCTTCGAATTCTGTGATATATGCCATCATTAAATCTTCATGTCAGACTTTGCATTAAATACAAGACTCGACAGCTTTGTCCAGCGTAAAGTGGTTAGCTTGTCTTAGGCGTAAAACTATCGGCTTGACCCTGGCGTAAAGCGATTAGCCTGTAAAGATAGATCATGTTGAGTGGAATGCTTCTATCTCTTTGACTCATTCTATGAAGCACTTTTTATGCTCCTATAAGACCCCCTTCAAAGTTTTCAAATATCTTTAAAATTTGAAACACTTTGAACAGAAGCGTAAAAGTCAAGATTTGACCAGTCAGCGTAAAAATTCGGGAAATGGTGCCGGTCAATACTTAACCGTCATAATGAATTTTCTCTCGAAACTTTCGAATGCTTCTTCACCTCCCCGAGTTTGCATTAATAATGATCAGTTTCCCATAAGGAATATGAAGAGTTGGTTTGATTGTATATATAAGAAGAAATTCTTCATTCTTGTTTTTCATCCTCATACTGTCATGGCACCAAAGAAAGAGATTAACAAAGAAGAGGCTCCGAGCTCCAGGATTGATATAGAGACAGAGGTTGAGCGGGCACGCAACTTTATAGAGTGCTTTGGACTGACTCCTGCAGTCTTTGGTCGTATAAATGGTGGTCCCTCAACTGCATATGAAGGATCAGGTGATGCAGAAGCATTTCTTAATCTGATACGTCGTTCCGGGATCCACTACATGCACGAGTTAGGTGCCTCCCTTCGTCAGCCCAACGAAGGAGAGAAAAAATAATATTTTATATAGAAGTGTCGTATATGTGTTGCGACTCTTCAACTTATCTGTAGGGGCCTACTCCCCTTTTTATAAATAAAATCTTGATATTGAACTCATCTGTTGGTATATAGAATTGTTCTATACCTCCTTTGACTGCATCTATGGTTGTTTATTTCCAAGAGAAAAAAAACAATACGTAGCATCTGTCTTGTGGTCACGAGCGCCTTTTAGTAGGATCTTTTCCGAAATAGACTCACGCCAAACGTTTCTTCAACCCTTATAAATAGCTGAGTTAAAGAATGTTTTATACATTCTCATTCTCATTCTTCCGAAGATAGCTTTTTGCAACATTTCATTCTCCAACAAGAGATTGATAATGGCGATGCTTTCCGATGTCGTTCCTCTGTATGCCCGGTAGCTCTTTGCAAGATTTCATTCTCCAACAAATGATGATGCTTTCCGATGCCGTCTCCCTGTACGCCCGGTCACCAGACGTTGATTCAACCACTCTTAGAGCCGAATCATCTGACCTTAATGGTAAGTTTGATTCGTAAATCGATCGTCTGCTTTTGAACTTTTTGTTGAAAACAGATGCCGATCTTTAAACGAGCGTAAATCCTTACAGATATGGAGCGTTGTACGTAAAACATTGGCGTAAAACCTGGCATAAAAACCTCAGGTGCAAAGCCTTGTTGTACGCATTGGCGTAAAATCTTATAGATTAAGTGCACATGAATCACTGGCGTAAAAGCCTTGTTGCACGTAAAACATTGGCATAAAACCTCGTAGATTAGGTGCACATGAATCACTGGTGTAAAAATGCCTTGTTGAATAAGGTGCGCGAGCATCAGTCTTTAATTGACCAGTAAGTGGCTGATGATACTTCTGTTGAAAATTTTTCTCCGTTGTTTTCTGCAGAAGCTTGGCTGAAGAAATTTTCCAGAACCGGTATTGGCGACTTGGATGCTGTGAGGAGTATTCTTCTGACATCAACATCAGGGAGCTCATGCGCTTTTGACGCGCAAACCAGACAACTCAGAACTTTTTGTGGGATAAAAGGGTCTTCCTCAGATGGTAGGAAGAGCCTTTATACACGGAAAGTTGGATGGTGGAGTCAACTCTATCCCGAGAAATTGGGTAGTAGAGTTCCTTTCACGGCAGAACTAGGAATCGTATCCCAATGCTAGATACATTCCTATCTCCTCTGAAAGGCCGCCACTTCTCCACCAATTGTATTGGCAGTAACACGTCTTCGGGCTGACATACTCTGGGATTCTTCTCTCGTCTGAGAGAGAAGACCAGAGTTTGATTCCTACTGTTCTGGTCACCATTGAGGCTCAGACAGTAAGGAATTGACACCAACAACGAATCCGATGAGGAAGATCCAAAGAAGAAATAGATCTCGATTAGGTCATCGTTGTTGTATAGAATAAAAATCCAAGATGTAATATATTTCCATTATGATTTGTAAGAAAGTCTAAGAAATGTAATAGACTTTTATGATGAAATAAGAATGGAAATGACAAGTCTTCTATTTCATCTTTAATGATTTGAATCTATCCAGAGGTAATATAGACATGATAGATAATAAAATCTTGTTTTCTGTTTTTAGAATATACAATACTATCAGAGGTAATATGGACATGACAGTATGTAAGAACTCAAAAAAAGTAGATTAATATCTATGCAGAGGTCAAATGGACATAATAGATAGGAAAAGCAAGTAGATTTAACATTTATCCAGAGGTCTTGAGAACATGATAAATAATAAATCCAACTTTTTAATCAACTGGTAAGATAGAAGATTAAAATTGCTCTCCAAGGAGACAAGTAATCAGCTTAACCAAACCTTGGTAGCTGGGGAATAAGAAGGTAGATATCATAAGAGTATTGATGAAAGAATGAATGAACCAATGTATCTTTCGAGAAAAGAAAAATGTTAATTCAATTCCATAATTAAATGGATGAATCTGATATATTGAACGGACAGGCCTTTTAGGGAATGAAAAGTTATTTTCAATTTCGAAGACCGGTTCATTAATAGATCTCTCCTAAAAATAGATGAGAACTCTTTGTAACATTTTATTCTTATTTCCACTCCTCTATCGAAAATTTCTTCCAAGGATATGTAGCAAAAGAATGAAGTCTCTAGAAAAGTTGATAACATCATCGAGACACACCGCGCTGAGTCAATTGTGTTAGACCCAAGGATCATTCTCAAATGGCTCAGATTCACCATCAGTTTGAACCATATTAACTGAAAATATTTGTCCAGATTCATTATAATAGTTTTCTCTAACATATGAGGGGTGAGATGTATCAGATTTGATAAATTGGATTTCTTCTGAATCTGATGATTGTGAAGAGCTAGAAGAGAATTCTTCTTGTATATCGTCATTAAACATGTAGGACGGATCATATCCCAATCCATGACGAGTCTTCTGGTAAAACGGATCACCATATAATGGTAGTCGTCTACCTTTGCCTTGATTGAGACTTTGCATAGTCTTCAAATCATATCCCATGTTCTAGATAATCTTGAGAGATTGTTGACTATATCTGTCAATTCGGATTCTTCCTTTATCTTTATCTTTCAGATCATCTGTCTGAGCAACAGAGATATTTCTAGCCAGCCCAAACACAATTTGGTGCTTGTTTTTCTTATCAGACGGAACCACGAAATAAGATTCTTCGTGACGTCTATAAGTTACACAAGCTTGCGATGGAGCAACTACAGGAAGAAGATAGGGAGAAGATGTTAAGAACTTTTGAGCATAAGGTCCAACATCAACCTGAAGAGGAAAGGAATTTTTCTTACAGTTAATGTATAAAGTTTCTTCTGGTTCTATGTCGTCTTTATATTGATGACTTTGATTATCAGAAGATAAAGTCATTCTTTCAATAAACTTGACAGCCATATACTCGAAAAGGAAATCTTCATTGATGTCAAAAGTATAGAATGATCAATATTTACATCATTTATAATTTGACTGCTACACTTCGGATTAATCACTAATGGACCATCCGATTTTTGCATAGATTTGCCAAGATTGACAATCAATGGAGGTTCTGGATCATTCGTACGAAAAGTACGCCCTTTGACCTTGATCACAAGAGGTTGAACTTGGCTTTTAGCAGGAACGTTCACTGATTCCTCAGATGAAGCTTGAGTTCTTCCTTTAACCTTGATCATCAAAGGTTGATTGTTGACAGGTTGGGGTTTAATTCGCCCTTTGACTTTGATATTCAAAGGTTGCTCTTCTGGCGGATCTTCGTTAATAGACTGATCATCAGCAGATGATTGATCTTCAGCCATATCTGATATCTCTTTCACATGCTCTTGTTTGTAAAGCCTTGAATCAAAAAAATAGGCTTCGACACCCTTGAAAGGATTGATATCAGCAAACTCAGTCTTTACAACCCCTTGGGAATCTACGTACTTGAAGCATTGGTGGAGAGTTGAAGGCACGATGTTATGCTCATGTAACCATGGTCTTCCAAGAAGGATGTTGTAGGATACGTCTGAATTAATAACATAGAATGTTGCCATAGTTCGAAGATCACCAATCTGAATCTTCAGACGAATTTTCCCCAGTGGTTTACTCTTTCTAGGGTTAAAACTAACTATTGTGGTACTAGTGTAAGTTAAGTCACTAGTAGGAATCCTCAATGGTCTTAGCATACTTTGAAGAATTATGCTAATGGAAAACCCAGGATCAATGTAAATTCTGTCAACTTCAATGGATTCAATATACCCGGTGTAGCACAAAGGCCTGTCATGCTTGTTATGCTTCAACAACATATCTTCTTGTGTAAAGGTAATGTTGGGAATTTTTTCCATCACACTAAGACATTGTGGGCATGACACTAGTATATTGTCAGAAGTCTTAAGTTGAGCTAAGCAGGAATCAGCTTGCAGCAAAGCTTCACTCAAAGTTTTGCGACTTTCTTTAGAAAGGCGAAGCAACTCGAAGATAGATAATCTAGCCGGAGTATTAGCTAACTGGGCTAGAATATCAAATTTATAGGGTTTCATCACCACCCCCTGACTGGAAGTAGACTTCAACGGGACGTCGAAGCGTACCGCTTTCTGTTTCTCCTTTTCAACCACAGCAGGAGCAAGAGACGGTTGAGTTGATGGTGTTTCAATATTCTCAGCTTCTTTGGAGGATCCCTCATAATATTTGTGGTACTCTTTTCCAGATCTTGTACCAGTAAAAGTTTTTTCTTCGGACTCAGGAGAAGGAAGTACCATATTGCAGGATTTAGTCTTCCTTTCCTTAGCCTTCTTCTTACGAGGATTGTTATGAGGAACCTCAGAACCCAATCCAACAGTGGATTTTTGACTTTGAATTTGTAAAGGAAGTCGTATTCCTTTATCATAATTCAAACCTTCTGCCTTTTGAAAGTCATAACCCATCTTCTTAATGAGAAAGACAGATTGCTGACTGTACAAGTGAGTAGGCAGTGGACTTTTAACAGGTGGTTCCATAGAGGAAGAAGAAGAGATCTCTGTAACTACATGAGAATGAGGAATAAACATCTCTGTAGCTACGGGAGAAAAAGGATTCGGGATACGAGGAAAAATCCCTGTAGGAGCTTTTTCATAAGCAGCAAAGACTTGTTGTGCCCTGTATAAGGGAACACTATTCATGGCTAGCCACTGCTGATGAGTAAGCTTGAGCTTGGCAGGAGGAGCCAGACTTGGAGGACATATGTTCAATCCTCTCAGTCTATCTTCCAAAGGAAAGCTATCCCATAGATAATCCAAATCATCAGGATCTGGAATAACATGAGAAATCATGTTGCAGGTTTTGACTTTCTTACCTTTCTTGGATTTTAAAATTTTACCTTCATCTTCCATTTCAGGTACAAAGTCAGGATGTACCCGCATAATTTCACCATTCTTTAATGTAAGAGGCAACAATCCTTCATTTTCCTCCCTAGTAGGCGAAATATTCACAATCTTCATCTTCGCCTTCGGAATTGGGATAATTCTATCTGGTACTTGTTGTGGAGGAAAATGTTCAAATTGAAGAGAAACCATATTGGTTGTAACCGTATGGTCATCATTGGTTAAAGCAATAACACCACCATTTATCAGCTCTTGGATTTTCTTCTTCAAAATATAGCAAGCACTGGTAGGATGATTAATGTATCTATGATAGATACAATATTTGAGATTGTCAGTCAGATTCACCTTATTAGGCCTCTTTGGCTCCGGAATCTGGAGTTTGCCACTTTTTACCAGACATTGGAATATCCCTGGGATATCACTTTCGTCAAAAGAGTATTCTTCTTTTGGCCTGAAAGATTCCTGATTATTCGGCGTCATTTTATTCTTGGAAAGATTGACCATAAGAGTGTCTTTTCCTTTCATATTACGATTGCCAGAATTATTACCAGGATTACCTTTCGTTTATTTATCCTCTGAGGCAAAAATCATCCCATGTTCACGTGCCAACCTACCATTGGTCTCGGCAAAAACTGCTGCTATGATAAATGAAGCCCAATCTGCAAATTAGAAACCCGTGAAGACAGCAATAGATGGTCGCAGATTCATCTTACATGTATCAATCAGCGCTGAATCTGGCATACCAGGAGGCATCTTTAGAGTCGCCTGTCGAAAATATTCAATGAACGTCCGAGTATCTTCTTTCTTCTTTTGCTTAATTTCTATTAAGGAGGACATGTTCATATCCATACCTCCTTCATAGAAACGAGAGAGAAACATTGCCTTAAATTCATCAAAAGACGAAATGCAATTGTCGGGTAAACTACGATACCAGTCGTAAGCTGAACCCGTCAAGCATCCAATGAATACTCGAGTGAGAAGAGTATCATTTTTCTGTAAATGTACAGTCATAATATCAAAGTAATTGATATACTGACTAGGTGAAGCCTTTCCATCAAACAATACCATTGACTGTGGCTTGAATTTAGGTGGAAAGGGTACATCATTCCAATGAGGAGGATAAGGTTGCTTAATCCCTAACCTCTGGAGTTGATCCTTTTGCTTCAAAACTTCAAACTGTGCTTTGAGTTCATGCACTGCTTGAATGGCTTCGCGGGTTTGTGGAAGCACATTTGATTGAAAAGTTGTTGGTTGTACCGTAATTCCCACCAGAGATGGTACATCTTCTGGAATGATGGGATCTGGAGATGCAGAATTTTGGTTAACAGCAGGCTCTTGGATATTCAAAGGTATATCGACCCCTTAGCTATCTTGAGTTGGTGCTGCTACCTGTACTGGTGTTACTATTGCCGGTTGAGCAGTTTGTTGAGCCGTTATTATCTGGAGCATGCTTTGCATCATGTTAAACATGTCTTTCAATGATTGCTCAACGACAGTGAGACGTTGTTCTGTATTAACAGATGACGTCTCTGGTTCATCTCCAATAGCATAGGATTCAACCTCTCTTGAAGATACAGAGGGATTATTATAGAAGTATGAATCGACACTATCAGTTTCGGACTCAAGAGATTGAGTACCACCAGCTTCAGAATCAGAAGTCTGCAATTGTCTTTGTCTTCTTGATCGAGTATTCTGATATACTCCTTCAAAGAATCAAGATATCTGTTGAATTGTTGTTGACCTGGGGTTTGGGACGTGTTCCGTCTAGGACATCGTCCTCTGTTGGTGTGAGATACCATATTGACTGATGCATATGACAGCTCATCAGCTTATTGTTGGGGCACATTAAAATTTAACCGATCAAAAACTGACCGTCTGGAAGCCGAACAACAACATTTGATCACAATCTGGTGACACTCATAGTGATGATTTTCTTGGGGGAATATCATGGGAGATTGTCTATTTTTACGCTTTTGCATTAGCAATTCACGTAAATTTGAAGGAGTAGAAGGAGTAGTCTTCTTTATAACATTTGGGGTAGCAAAACATTTAGTCCCTTGTGTATAAAGAAGATTACTGGCTGCATTCGCAGAACCAAACTGTACATTTCTACGCATTTGGAGTTGTGTGCGCAAATCTTGAGATTTTTGAGCACGAAGGACTCCATTTTCATTACGTGTGATTTGTAGGTTTGGTACTTTGCGTAGAGCAGTATAAGAAGGCTGTTGGTGTAGAACTGAAGCTTTACCAACAACATTTTTATGCTGTATGCATTTAGGTACATTCACATTAGATGTAAAAACATCGTTGCGAATTTTATCTACACTGTCACAGACATGAGACTTACCTTTACGCGTAGAGCATAAAAATTGATTATCTACCACGTCACAGACGGGAGATTTTCCTTTACGCGAAGAGCATAATTTTTGGGTATCTACCATGTCACAGACGGGAGACTTATTTTTACACTTAGAAGCACAAGCATTAGAGTCTGCCTCATTACAAATGGGAGACTCGTCCTTATGCACTGAGCGTAAAATTTGGTTTTTACCCACTGGGCGTAAAACAACATTTTTACGCACCGGGCGTAAAACTTGGTTCTTACGCAGTGGGTGTGAAACCTGATTATCTTCACCGTCACAGACGGGAGATAAATTGCCATACTTAGAATGCAACGCTGAAGTAAGGACTGCCTCGTTACGAACGGAGCCCCTACGACTGGAGTGGGAAGAATTCCCTTGCCATCAGAAGCAACAGACAGATCAGAAGCTATTTTGGATTTAGGAATCCAAACGTTTTGTGCTTTGCGAGATTTTTGAACATTGGAGCAGCGAGAACCACCCCCAGTTCGGAGCATCTCTTCATAAGCAGTCTGGTCGAAGTGTACAACCAGAGTCTTCTTTGTTGATCCAATCGACACATCATTATATTGAGCAATTGCCTCCTCGTCATAGGAGAAGGTCGTCCCCAGCAGAGTCGCCATTTTTGTTTCACTTAACAAAATGCCTGGAAATCGGCTTTTGAAAATAAAACGAGAAAAAGTACAAGAAGTACAAATTTAATTCGGGGAAGTATTGCTATGGAAGTCTGATCTGTAAATGATCACTTTGTTCCTTGGACCATACGATAATGATGAAGATCACTGCTAGAAGATGAACAGTTGGAAGAACTAAGTCACCAGAAAGGTATCGACGCACTTGGGCACTGATGGCGAGGCCGAATGCTTTCCTGCTTTGCTTCACTCTGTTCTGGAAGAAAAGTTGAAGAAGAATGCTCCAAAAAATCAAAGTCTCTGGGCTCTGATCTCTATGTAGTCTCTCCTCCCTCTCTCTGTGTGTGTTTGTTATATGAGAAAAATAAGTCTATTTATAGACTTGGCTTCTTGTGCGTAAAAACTCAGCAAAAGTTCCGTCTTTACGCTAATAACTGCCACCCATGACCGAAGTCATCCTCTGCATACGTTGACACGTGTCCCATCATTTCAATAAGAATAGGATGCACGTACACACGTTCTTCGAGATGTGTGGCTTGAAAGCCATGTAGGCAAACCACATTCCAAATTGGTGAAGAAGAATAGGGCGTAAAAACAACCCAAAATATACTCTGAGCGTAAAGTAGTAGAATAGGCGTAAAATAGCCCTGACATGGACTTCCCGCGTAAAGTGGTTGTTAAACAACCTTGAACGTAAAAGTAGCCCAAATAAACTTTATGCACACGTCAACTTTTGAGCGTAAAAACTCATATAATCTCCATGCGTAAAAGAAGCCATATTATGAGCGTAAAATAGCTCAGTCCACATACTAAACGACAACATTGGTATCTGTGTAAAACAAATCCCTACGAATTCTGTGATATATGCCATCATTAAATCTTCATGTCAGACTTTGCATTAAATGCAAGACTCGACAGCTTTGTCCAGCGTAAAGTGGTTAGCCTATCTTAGGCGTAAAACCATCGGCTTGACCCTGGCGTAAAGCGATTAGCCTGTAAAGATAGATCATGTTGAGTGGAATGCTTCTATCTCTTTGACTCATTCTATGAAGCACTTTTTACGCTCCTACAAGGGCATCTTTCGGTTAAGCTGATTACTACCAATTTTAAATTTCTAATTGAGCAAATAATCTTCTTTGTTAGGTCCATTACAATTGAGCTCATGGATGAGACCTTGTTTCTCACT
>JANAVB010038363.1:0-29736 GCA_029216955.1 Iris pallida | reverse complement strand
TTTTTTTTTTTAAAAAAAACAGGCCCGGCCGGTTGGACGGCCCGGCCCGGCCCGGTTGGACCGGCCCAGCCTGAGCCGACCGTTGGGAGGCTTTTTTTTTTTTCAAATTTTTGACGTTTGGGGGAGGGGGGGTTCTTTTACCAAAATACCCCTCCCATATAGCCGTTATTAAAACGTTGGGAGGGTATTTTGGTCTTTTTTGGCCTAAAATTACCAAAATAACCACAAAAATTCCTATAATAGCCCAAAAATCCCATTTTTCATACACAACTCATTTCTCACAAATTCTCTACATCTCTCTACGGTGCTCTGGTGTTCTACGACTTTCCCTCCCCTGTGCTCTACGGCTTCCGATCTCGCTCCCAACTCCATTCCGGCTCTACGGCTTCCCGATCTTCCTCTCAATCTCTTTTCTTCTAACGTAGTTTACTTTATTTTATTTTATATATGGCTGGTGAAGGTTCAACCCACCTGATTGCTGGACAGACATACCACTATTTTAGTTCTTTTTTGACGGTACTGAAATTCCACTTGAGCAAGTTGCGACTAATCCGATTCCGGAGGGGTGCCAACAATCTCCTCCGGAAGTCGCTAGTACAACCCAACGTCCTGAAAAGAAAAAAAGGTCTAAGTATTGGGATTATTTTACTTTAATTTTTGAAACTAATCCTGATGGTTCTTTGATTTTAGATGCCAAGGGGGAACCGAAACCGTACAAGGCGCAATGCAAGAAATGTTGCAACCAGTATGCATGAAAGAAGGGCGGTGGCACCGGGACCATATCCAGACACTACGACATTGCTACGGGACCATATATGGTATAGACGTTACTGACATGAAGGCAGAAGTTAAAGTGGCTTTGGACAGGTTAGTTATACTGTACGAAGAAGGAGCAACGTCGACCCGACCAACTCAGGGGGGAGCTAGTAGTAGCTCCGGCTTGGCGTCTAAGCTATCAGTAGCCGGTCGCATACTACAAAGGAAGAAACAAAAGCAATCTTCCCAACCTACTCAAGAGTTGTCTGCTTACCTTAACTCTTATCAAGACGAAGATGAGACTCCAGATCACTTCGCCGTTCTAGAATGGTGGAAAAGACACGACAAGAGATTTCCTGTGCTTTCTAACATAGCACGTGATCTACTGATGGTTCCGGTGTCGACGGTAGCATCGGAGTCCTGTTTTAGTGCAAGTTCGAGGATGTTGAGCGATAGGAGGAGCCGCTTGAAGCCCGATATTTTGGAAGCGATCGTGTGCGTACAAGATTGGTGGCTGCCGATAAAAGAACACAAAACCAGAAGATGGAGAAGATCATGACATCCACGAGCTGGATTTGGAATCGCTTTCATTGCATGAAGGCGAACAACAATGAGGCTACGGTGCAAGGTATTAGGTATGTAAATTTAACATTATACATTTCAATTTTAAATTTTAACTTATACTTTCAAAAACTTTTTTTTTTTACTTATACTATTCAAATTTTTAATTTTAACTTATACTATTCAAATTTTTTAACTTATACTTTCAAAAACTATTTTTTACTTTAAAAAAAAACATTTTTTAACTCCGCCTATGCCAAACAAGCATTTGCCGGTCCCAAGCCCGGATAAAGGAAGAGGGAGAAATGTTTTTTTAAATTTTTTATAAATTTTTATAAACATTTGTAATATTGGTATAAACATTTTTGTATAAACATTTGTATATATTTGTATAAACATTACTTTTATAAATATTTTGTATAAACTTTTATAAACATTTAAGTTACAAATTTTTAAATTAAAATACAAAGAAAATGATTACTTTTACTGGTTTTTAAAATGGTTTTAAAAAGAAAATACATATTTTGTAAAAACATTTTATAAACATTTTTATAAAATGATTACTTTTACATGATTATTTTTAAAATTAAAATACAAAAAAAAATGATTACTTTTACATGGTTTTAAAATGGTTTTAAAAAGAAAATACATATTTTGTAAAAACATTTTATAAACATTTTTATTAAAAAGAAAACATTTTATAAACATTTTATAAACATATTTTGTATAAACATTTTATAAACAATTGTATAAACTAAAATTATAAACATTTTATAATATTTTTTAAACATATTTTGTATAAACTTTTATAAATATTTTTTTATAAACATTTAAGTTAAAAAATTTTAAAATTAAAATACAAAAAAAAATTATTAAAAAACTAATTAAACAAAAAACTGTAAAAAAAAAATAATAATCCAAAAAATCGGGCCGGTCCGGTCAACCCGGCCTGAACCGGCCCGAACCGGCCCGACCCCACTAGTCCCGGTTCAATGGGCCGGGCTGGGCCACGTTGAAAATAACCGGGCCGGGCTTAGCCCGGACCGAAATTATGTGTGGGCCGGTCCTGGACCGGCCCGAACCCGGTCAGGCCCGCCGTCCCTGGACCGTGGGCCGGCCCGGACCGGACCGAAAACACCATGAACTCACCCCTCTCTCCCACGTACAGAACCTCACACCCCCTTTTTCCTCTCCATCACTCACTTTCTCCCCTATTCTTCCTTCTATCACTACCAGAACCTCATATCCCCTTATCTGTCTTCCTTAACTCCTCCCATTTCCTCTCCTCCTAAACAAAAACAAGCATAAACCACCCCCTCACTATTCTCCTACACAGGAGAAATCAAACAACCCAGCACCCTCACCACCATTTTCCCCTTTCCTAACTCCAATCCACACCACCACTTTCCACAACAGCCGATCCTCAGCAAACCCACGCCATCGTCCGACCCCTTGTCGGCACGCCCTCGATCGCGACCCCCATTGGTGACGCACGCGGCCACCCTCGGCCAGCGCCCCTCACGCGCGGCCTCCCCCGGTGCCAACCCTGTCCCGTGCGCCTCCGGCCGATCTCCTTCGGTGCACACTCGGCCGCCCTCGGCAGCCCGCGCGCCTCCCCTTCGCGTGACTCTCTGACCGCGACCAACCCTGCGGCCACCCCGGCCAGCGCCCCTCACGCCCTGCCTCCCGTTGGCGCCAACTCTGTCCCGTGCGCCTCCGGCCTCCCCTCTTTCGAATATCCCCTTGGTCGGCCCTTTCCGAGCTCCCCGACCGGAGTTCCCGCCGAGCTCACAGCCCCGATCTCCTTGCCGAGCCGACCTGCCAGACTTGTCCGGTGATGCTTGCTATGACCGCTGTCCGTGACCGCGACGCACTCCGAGGCTCCCCAAGTTGGTGACGAGCCGCGATCCGAGTCCGAGGCTACCCTTCGGATTCTGACATCAACTTTCGGTTCCTATAGAGTAGTTCGTCCCTCGCTGTTTAGTCTGTGATGACCGATCTCGATCCCGTTGCGGGATTCGATTATTGACGTTGTGTGGATACTTGGAACGATCATTGGATCGTTAGTCAGATTCCGGACTTAGGATTGTTCTGTGAAGTTTGGAATGGACTAGCAATTTATGTATGTTGGAATATATGTTGTTTTAATCGGCTATATAGTTTTGATATATAAAATCAATACTATGTTCTGTTATATAAATCGGTTAAATAGTTTCGATATAAACTGGCCTCTAGTTCGATTTTGGATCCATTAAACATTCATGTTCTGATCTTTGGTTTGGCTAAATTGGAAAGTTGTGTTGGTTAAGGTTCTGTTAATATAAGTTGTATGACTCTTTCCTATATAAATGTATATATTGTTTTAAAACGGAAAATTATTTATCTATACCCCTAGTACTGTGATTCATTTAAAATACATAAATGTATATAGAATTTAAAGGAAGAAATTATATTTTTATTATATTGTGATTTATTTAAAATTTATATGTATGTATAGGATTTAAAGGAAAGAAATTGTGTTTACCTATACTTTAATATGGTGACTCCTTTAATATAAATAATATATATATGATTTAAAAGAGAAATAATTATATTCTAATTATACTTTCAATATTGTGACTCATTTAATATATATATATATATATATATTATAATATATATATATAATATATATATATATATATATATATATATAGATATATATATATATAATATTATAATATATTATTGCTATTTTTAGACCTAATTATTACAAAATATACTTTACATATTTTATATTTTATTGGTTATTTAGATTGACATACTTTTGGTAAATTTGAGGCTTATCGTATCCACTTTGGCGACGTCCGAATTGGTCGAATGAGCGGTTAGCGAAACGCAAACGTTACGGGTATTCCTGTACGTTAAGGCGTAAGCTATTAGCAACGTATGATTGCGTGACCAAGTCTGAGACTCTATTGTCCCTACCTTGCGACTTTAGTTTATTTTAGATTTGTGGAACTTGTTACTTGGCATTCTATATTTTAGGTGCAGGACACTCATGCCTTCGGACTGGACCGTTTTTGGCCTTTAGAAGACATTCGCAGCGTAGCTTAGGATTTTTATTATTCTTTATGTATTTTTTATTAATATTGTAAGGGCATAAGTCCATTTTTTATTTTCTTTTTTGAGCCCTGTATTACTTAGCTTAGGAGTAGCGTAGCCCTTTCTATATTTATGTGTTTTATGTTGATAATATCGTACGTTAGTTTAGCTACAAATAAAATTGGAAACGTTATTTTCTAAAAACAAAAAAAAGTTTTCTCGTAAATTAGAACGCATTAAAATACAAGTTTTATATTTATATTAACAATCTCACGTTTTTATCATTAAAGGAAAAATATAGTCATATATATATATATATATATATATATATATATATATATATATATATATATATATATATATATATATGCATGGAACTAGACATCTCGAAAGAACTGCCAAACCACATCCAAATATCGCTTGACAACAAGATCCTCTTGCAACGAATCATCTACGACAACAATATCATCTATTGCAAGAATTGCCGTATTCGCAGTCATTCCTTAAAGCACTACTATCATGCTCACCCAGAGCTCAAGAGGAGAGGCGGTCATAAGTCAACCCCTGATAAATCGACCAACAAACTCCACCAATCGCCGCCACCCCTTCAACCCAACTCCCACATAAGATTCGAAGACAGCACGACCACAACGAACCCCAAGATAAGACCCCTCTAGTCCAAACAGTCGGCCCATCCAACTCCCTAGCCATCTTCCTACCCAACAAATATGACAGCCTGGCCTCAACTTCAGAGGAAGAGGTCCAAGATGGCGAACCCCCATCCAAAGGCGACATCCAAGTTGAATCCGTTCGTAGTGGCGAAGCGGTTAACGCCCTAGAAAAGACAACCACAACCCCGTTCACGGAGGAGAACCCCTAACTCGCGACGATTGCCACCTCCCCAATCACTCCCCCTACATCCAGTTCGGTAGACAACATCAGTACAGACCCCTTAACCAACCTGGAATAGGTCATCTCAGAAAACAGCTTCAGAGCGGACTCCTTAACTATCCTGGGTCAAGCAACGGTCGATAGAGCTCAACAAGTTCTTGACGCCGGTATCCTCTCCACCGGCAGCACCCTGAGTGTCTCGATTGACACGGCGGGAGAGACCCACACTCTCACCTCGGAGGAGGCTATTTTAATCGCCAGCGAGAGAACCGGAAAGCCCTCACCCAAACCCAAAACTCAACTCATAGACATAAGTAAGGAGACAGCTGGTCGGACCACCAGGTCGATCACAAGCTCAACAAACTCCCACAAAAAAATAACCTCAATGCTTAACATCCTATCCTGGAATGTCAGAGGTCTTGCTAACAAACCAACCATGAGAAGATTAATCAGTCTCAAGAAAACTCACAAAACTGACATCTTGGTGGTAATCGAACCCAAAACCCCTCCAACAAACTTAAATCTATTAAGCTTCAGCTCGAATTTCATCAGGCGATAGCTAACCGCCATGATATTTGGATCATCTTCTCCAATGATGTGAAATTGGATATGATCCACGACTCGGCCCAGTTCCTCACTTGCTGGGTGGATCACCCTATTCTCAGGACCCGCTCGCTTCTGTCTGTAGTTCATGGCAGTTGCGATATTCCTGAACGAAGAAACCTCTGGGAAGAACTGCTTCAGCTCAACCCTAATAACAAACCCTGGATCTGCGTCGGGGACTTCAACGTAGTCGCTTGCCGGAAAGAGAAATTTGGCGGCCGGCCCCCCTTCCATCGGCTATGCTAGACTTTAACACCTTCATCTTCAATGCCCACCTATCCTCCCTCCAGTTTAGCGGAAGCACTTTCACCAGGTGCAACATGCAAGAGGGCTCCCACATGCAATACTCCCGCCTGGACCGCGCCCTTGTCAATTCTCCATAGAACGATTTGGATATCATCACCAACCTCTCGCACCTCAACTCTACCGAATCAGACCACTCTTCCCTACTCATCGAGATCAGCAGAAAATCAAACCAGAAGAGGAAGAACTTCCGCTTCCTTAATTTTTGGAGCAAACATCCGCACTTCAGGAACATCGTTAGTGAGGCCTGGAGCAGCGTTGACTCCCTCGACCCCCTCGTTCGCATAGGCGACAAGGTCAAAGCCACAAAGAAAGCCCTCATGGTTTGGAGTAAACAGGCATACGGGGATATTTGTCACGATCCGCACCCAGTATTTGGACAAGAGCCATGGGTATGTCCAGCCTACGCCGCAGAGTCGACGGTACTTCGCTGTCTAGTCATCTCCATATTTATAGATACAACCATGCAATTTATATTCATTTGCATAATGTAAACCACATCAACAGATAGGATCAAAACAAGATGAATTTTATAGAGTAACCACAGTTTGGAGAGAAGAGTAATAAGTAATCTGACAAAACTCCGAGGTAGAGCAAAACGTACTATAATGACATAGTCTCCAAGAATGAAATATACTAGAGAACATCCACAAATCAAATCATGAGTCTCAAAACAAAAATAACATCTAGAAGTCTCAAACTAAACCAAATCTGTAAATACTAAATAAATCTACTAAAAGCCATTTGTAGCGGGTAACTCCGTATAAGCAGCCTCCAGCTCATCTGTGCGCCAAAATTGGTATCTGCAGTATGCTCATAATAGGTGGTACAGAAATCCTCTAACTCATCACCTAAAAATATTGGTTTTCCAGTCAAGAATGGAACAAGCACACAAACAGAAAAGTCATTCGCAACATAATAGATTTGACAATGCATGAAAATAGCATATGTGGAAGAAACTAGTAAGTAAACTGGTGACATGGTATATCTAGAATGAAAGTATGGATCACAAAATATGGTATGTCAACTAGAGAGAATATAAAACATGATGACATGGCAAGTGGTACAATGTAAGGAATAATGAAAGACAACTATCTAAGTGTGTTGAAATATCTGTTTCGACATGTGAACGGCTAAGGGTAAATCTGGCACCCCGCACGTGAAGTGTGCGGCTGCTATTCTCCACAAAAGACACGGGAGATAGAATGGGCAGTTCACACGTCTACTAAAATATTCACCCTTCCGACCAGTACTCATGAACCCAAACAAGTCACGAAACACAAGGTAAGATAAAACAAGAATACAATGGATGGGGTCCATGATACTAACTCATGTGTCCGTCGTGTCATCAAGCAGGGAGCATATGTATAATATGTATTGAACAAAACTATCAGAATTGAAAGCAATCAGAGAGTTCACTTGCCTGTGGTCCTGAGCTGTAAGTACGGGTCGATTGCTGAGTCAGAGTCCAAGTAACCTATTTGTAAAATTATAAGCTTAATAAGTGACTCAACAAGAAATAACCTATCTAATTGAATTCCTAGTTTCCCAAGTTGGTAGAATGGCTAACCTCATATCCTCTCTTCATTAATTCTCATTAAGCTTATAACCCAATATATATTTTAACTCTTATTTAGATAGATAACCTATAGTACTCATCAAATATCCTATTTGATGTCTGATGATACACACTTGTATTGGTCCAGTTTAGTAGCCCACTACACTTTACTATGTTATGGTACGTACTCAACTACTCTTCCTGTGAAACTGATTACTAAGGTACCCTTGCTACTTGTAGTTGCAGTAAGCAACACCCTCCTGGTCACTGCAGGACAATATATACTGCTGCCTCACCTGGCCTATTAGGTGCTAGGCTGGCATATATTGAAAGGATACTAAAATTGCATATGAAGTTGATGCTTGTTTCTACCCACACAATCTAATCTCTCTTGGACAAACTAGAGTCTGTGCATGTTTCCTGTATAACAGGGAAATCAACTATCTAATGCTATTTTCTAACTCTGGTATGTGTAGGATGATACCCCCTTGATCTAGCAGTTGCAACTGCAGGGATTTACAGTAGTAACCTATAGTGTAGGCTCACATTTATCCTGGTATTCAACTTAACCTACTACCTCTCATAATACACTCCTGACCAGTACTTAGCCTGTACCTAGAGATTCTATTATACTCGGGTATGTTGGCCTATTCTTAATTCCTGAGATTGCTCCTCTGTCACTAGGATTGGGTATGTATTAGGCCCTCTCCTACTGGGTACCAAGCTCTGCCCCTCCCCTGGTTTGGTCCTGTTCACAGAGGATGGCAAGACTCGTCTGTTATACTTTGACCATATACTAGGGTGCTCAGGTACTTATCTATGATTTGACATCTTTCCTAGTCTATGTCCTATCACTACAAGAAAAATGATCATTTACGGCACGCAAAACGTGCCGTAAATGATTTTTTACGGCATACATTTTGGTGCTGTAAAAGGTCATACCGTAAATGATCCTATTATTTATGGCATGCATTTGAACGCTGTAAATAACCCTCTCCACCTTTTTTACAGCGTTCTAATGTGCGCTGTAAAAAAGATGGAATGGATCATTTACGGCACTCGAATGTGCGCCATAAATAATATAGTCATTTATGGCATGACCTTCTACAACACCAAAATGTACGTCGTGAAAGATCATTTACGGCAGGTTTTACGTGCCGTAAATGATCATTTTTCTTGTAAATGTCTTCTCTCCATCTTTTTTACAATGTACATTCAAATGCTGTAATTGACCATATTTTTTACAACACGCTTGTGGCATGTGCCTGCAGTGCCGAGGCATTATTTAGGACAGCAGCAGTCGTGCATGCACAGATGAAACGAGGTGAGAGAACAAATACAACAACTAATAATTCCATATAATTGCTATTGTTGACTACGAGTCTATAAATTTCATTCATCCGAACATAACCCCCAAACTTTCTATACAAATCCACTTCACAACCAAAAAAAAAAAACTAAAAACTGAATAAAAAGAATAAGAAAAAAAGAGTGGAACATTAACTAACCTAAAGCTAAACTAGTCCAGATCCACATCCATGACAACTTCTCGATGCAGTCCCCATAGAACCTGGCATCTCCTTCACCTCCTTCGTCGCAGCCACCATATTCCAGAGCTCGTTCAGGCACAATGGACACTCATGTGCATCATCATCATCCCCGACCTCCACTGACGCCATCGTCTCGATCGACCACACAAAGCAAGCGTCGAGTATCAAGTAGGTAGGAGCCATTTCGTACTCGCTGAATGCCGCAAACAGGGCTCCGCTCAGTGAGGAGTAGATGTCGCGAGGGAGGTAAGTGATGACGGTGCTGGAGTCGATGGTGGCGGGCATGCATATATTAGCAACAGTTAACAATCAATTTATTTTTTGAGCGAATTAAGTTCCAGCACAAGTCCTCATAATAAAATCAAAAAAAAATCCGATTAAGGAAAAGCTAACAAGTCCGATTAAGGAAAAGCAGCAGCAGAGGCTGTGGAGCAACTTACTTATTATGAAGAAGAAAGCAACGTGAATGAATTCACTTGGGAGGAGGGAAGAAGATCTCGTCCAAGCTTCTCTTGGACTTGAACATGCTCTCAAGATCAAGGTTGTATTGGAGAAATCCACCAAAACTTAGGAGAAGGAAGAGCTTGTTCGGTGATGACGTGGGGGCCTACGGACGGGGGTGTGGGGATACAAAAGTTGGGTTTTCCCATACGGGTATTATTGATCCTTGTATCTACAAATATCATTATTCCTACCAAGACTTATACTTACAATGAGATGAATAGTTGATGATTTATTTATTTTTTTGGTCACTTGTGCTTCAATAATTCCGATGCCGATGATTTTCTGTAGTGGTGACTGCCGCAATCATCGTAGGAGACCAGTCTGTTCCTCTTCATCAGAGCTATCCTGATGCAGCAGTTGAGGAACAAGAGCTCCGTTGAGCACGGAGCTAAATACCTATGCCCCTATCCCGCTGCACCCGCCCTGTAGAGATGCATCAGCAGCATGCCGAGGTGGCACAGCAGGTTGCACCCCACCAGGCCCACCTGGCAGGCTACGATGATCGGAAAGCAGTTCCGTGGGCCGTCGGAGGGCAGCCCGACGCCGACCCAGAACCTGTAGCCGAACGCACTGCGTAGGCCGCTGTGTTCGAGAGTATCGCGATGACCTGGAACGACTGCAAGAACTCGAGCCCGAAAAAGGACATCCCGACCAGCGCAGGCTGGCTGAAGAGGCGCAAGAGCGTGTGGCGCCTTTGGCGGAGGATGGAGTAGAAGGCACATAGGGAGTGGAGGAAGCATGGCAGGTAGAAGAGGTAGGACCAGAAGAAGACCCTGCCGGTCGGCCGGGTACCGATGGGGAAACACAGGAGCCACTGGAGGCTCGACTCCGTCTTGGTGCGGCACCACTAGAGTGTAGATGTTGATGTTAGGGACCATTATCGTCTGTTCGCCTCGGTAGCCTTCTCTCCCATTCCTTTCTCCTCCTCCAATACCTCCACCCGGCGGGTCACCGGGTTCACCAGCAAGAAACGGTCTGGAAAGGTAGCCATTGAAAGGAAATATGGATCAAGAGGAGAGAGAATGAAATAATTTTAGGATGAGAGAAGGGAAGGAAAAATTGAGGGCATTTAAAATGAAGGGGAAGAAGTCTGTAGAAGGACTTTAAGAGGGAAATGAAAAGTTGAATCAAGACAAAAGGAGGGAAATAAAAAGTTTAATCAAAATATGAGGAGAGAAATGAAAGGTTGAATTGGAGAAATGAAAAAAAGAGGGGAAAAAGTCTGAGGAAGGACTTAATAATAATGATAATAATAATGGTAGTAATAATAGTAAACGATAACAATAAATAATAATAATAATAATAATAATAATAATAATAATAATAATAATAATAATAGGTGTGGAAATTAATTTAAATAGGTGAAAGAAATATTTTTAAATTAGTTTCAAATATTTTTTTATATAATTATTATATATAGGTATATGTTTTTTAAGTAAAAGAAAGAAATAATAATAATAATAATCTAAAGGAGAAAAAAATATCATTGTGGGACAGTGTTTCCAGCTGAATCGATTTCTCCATGTATATATATCTCATTAAACAAAAAGAAAACTAAAACTAAAAAAACATGTGTACAAAACCCTAACCCTAACCATATTTGTCGTTTTATTAGATAATCGTTGTTATCATCTTTTCTTTTTGCAAAAATTTAGGATTGAAATTTTATTTTTATAAGTAATTTATGTTATAAAAAGTTATTTTCAAAACTTTGGAATATTCCAATAAATAATTTAGGGTTATTTACACTAACTACCCCTATGTTTTTGATTTATAACACAGGGTACCCCTAGTTTCAAACTATTTACACTGACCATCCCTACTTTTTTGGTTTATTACACGGGGTACACCTACTTTAAAATAAAAATAAACATTTATAACACTAACTACCCTTATTTTTATTTTATTTTTCTAAAGGGAGGGGTGGTCAGTGTATTTTTTTGAATTCATGGGTACCCCTAGTTATAAACCAAAAACATAGGGATGGTTGGTGTAAATAACCCAATAATTTATCCACAAAATAAAATCAATATATCCCTTAGAAATATAATTTTTCTATCATTGCTTCTATCATTCTTGATCATTCAGAATTATATTCCAAGTGGAGGATTCTCAACCAATAGATCCTGTATTTACCATTTCTTCTGATCCTATCCAGGACCGATCCAGGATCTTGGGTTGTCTTAGCCGGAGCAAATTTTGGTTCCCTTTACCCTTATTGAAAACATTCAGGTTTCACTTGGGTCTGTTCAAGATTAATACTAATATTAAAATTAAAATTTGAAATTAAATTTAAATTGAAGTTACGGACATTTCTATTTTTTGTTTCGCTTATTTTATTTTTTTATTTTTGTTTCAAAATTTAAATCTCACATTAATTGTTTAAAAACAAACTTATCGCTATATTAAAAATAATAAATATCTAATCCTTTTTTTTACTTTTAAAATATAGATTAATAAATTTTAATTTAGTTTTAATTTAATTTTAATGTTAACATTAATATTAAAATTTAACATAAATATATAGATTCAATAAGTTATTATTAATCTTAACATCGTGCCAAAATGGAAAAAAAAATGGATGTCGTAAATAAGTTATTCTTAATCTTAATATCGTGCCAAAATGAGTCATTGTTAATTCTTAATTTTAACCTTAGCATCGTGCTAAAATGGATGGCGGAAATTAGTTATCAATTACGGCGCGCACAACGCATGCCGTAAATAAAACAACATTCACGTCATGCGAATTATGGAACGCTGTAATTGAGTTCTCATTCACGGCGTAAGAGAAAGCATGCCATAAATAAGTTAACATTGATGGCATGCAAAAATGAATGCTGTAATTAAGTTAACATTCACGGCGCAGGAAAATGCGTGCCGTAAATGCTTTTACAATTATGGCGTGCGAGTAAAACATGTCGTAAAAAATACAAAAATTGACTCTTTTATGGCGTGCAGATTTGCACGCTGTAAAAGAGTATCTTTTACGGCACGCAGGCAATGCGTGCCGTAAATTGTGCGCCGTAAATGATCATTTTTCTTGTAGTGTATCCTTCATTGCTGCAAAAGGGGACAGGCTGTCTAATGTACACTGTAAAAAGAGAAACTTCATCTATACTCCATGAAGTGGCTCTGTTCTTTCTAAATCCCATACTAGTTATCCATATAGAGGCTGCAACCTATGGTTCACATTGGCTTACTAAGCCCTCTAGAGAGGAGATGCCTATCCTGGTCAAAGCTGGCAAGGGTTGTCTTGCTTCCAGGGCATAATGTCTGATGTGCATTTCTTACCTAATACTTTAGTGATTTCCTAGTTCACTCTATCCTATTGATCGACCTATCTCTAGTGTCAGATTCTAGGTCCCTCATTGTGTTCAGTCCTGACCACACAGGTATTCCTATATGGATAACTACCCCTTATCCTAGACTAAGGTTCCATCTTACATCCTACACTAGTCTTGGACAGTACCATGTTCTACATTTCGTAGATAACACCACTTGTATATTCCTGAATTGAACCTGCCCTGACTATTCCTTTATCCCAGGTTTGAAACCACAAAACTAATGGTACAACTCTGGTGCAGGGCTTATGCTTACATTAGGTATAACCTAGTTGTACTGAAAATGTCACAGCCACAAACCATTTGCTATATTCCTACCACAGACTATACTTCATACGTTGGACTAGCAATGAAGGCATGATGTCCCAATTCCTAATACTCGAGGGTACCCCCACACTGACCAGTAGCCCTACACAAAAGAATACATGTCTCAGTATTTTACAAGGCAGCCTTTGTAGCTACTTCAAACTGAAGGTCAACTATTAAAGTTTAATGAATTGAGGATTTGTAATGCTCTTCTACAGTCCTAGTTAAACTGATATAACAACTAATACAGGGTGTAATTCCATATAGGTACAAACTGTACATCCAAGGGAGACACTAACGTTGATACCTGGGTCTTAACTTCCTAATCCCCTACACTCTCAATTCCTAATACCCCTACTCCGTGTCCCCCTACTGCTCTATACAGGTGTAGCAGTGCACCCATTGACCCTAGCTGTCCATGCAACATCCTACTATCTAGGTCTGACACAGGGGCAAGCTAGGCTATCCTAATATCCTGTTGTTCCTGAAGAGCCAAGTGTGTGTGTCTATAGTCCAATGGGCCATGAGATGCAGTATTGCACCCGGGGTGGGTAATAGACCTTTAATGTTTGGTACCATAGTGTAAGGTTCATGACCCTCTACCCTAGCCCTTACAAGGTCGACACCTTATTATGTTCTATCACTATAATCCTGTAATACCCTTCTCTCATCCTAAATGTCATGTGGTATACTCTACTTAAGTGGTCCCAACCTAGATGGTACCTGGATTTGGTCCTCACTGTGGGCTTGGGTAGGTATCCATAAGTACTATAACCTGCGTCCCAATGTACACCAGGGTTGAGGTGAGAAGAGGACATACATACAGAAGAAGCTAATATGTAAGGGCCTTGTTAGGGAGTTCTTAGTGGTACTCTGATATCTGATACATGAAGGTGACTGATACCTGACACCATCTGATATACTATGGCAAATTGACACATCAAAGGTGACTGATATATGGAGGTTTTCCCTTCTTTCCTGATTCACAGTTTGCCCCTTACAGTAAACTCTCAATACACAAACCCCCCAATGTTAAATCCTGTCTACATTGATTCTCTAACCCAGCACACACACGATGACATAACTACCACCATCACTCGTGCGAATTCCATTATTTTATACCCCATCTAGACATTAAATCAAACATCTAGTAATGTGGAGATTGAGATCAAAAGGAGCGGATTACTAACCTATTGGAATGGTTTGCTTTGCTCGATTGAATCTGTGACTTCTCTTTGCTTCTTCCTTGTGAGCAGGATTTCTAGGGTTTGTAGATGGGTCGGTCCACAGCTTCTCTATATATATATAGATGGTCGATCGAGGAGGGAGGAGATGAGAAAAATTTGTTTAAAAATCAAATTTGGTTTTATCTAAAGGTTCCTGTGACTTATCGAGATCTTAGGAGTTCTTTCTATTTGAATCTTGATTTGTATCAATATACTAGTTTTACCATAAGGTCGGTCAATAGCAGTTTAAATGTACAGATTGCACTCAGGACCCTCAACTATTTGTTCTTTACAAAAAGGCCCTCCTTAGTCTTCTTAACTATAGGATGACAGCTCATTACTCTTTTAGGAATATAGACATAATGGTAATAATAATAAAATACAAATTAAAATTTTTGGTTCAAGGGCTCACAAATCTACCCTCCTTAAAATAATTTTGTCCTCAAATTTTAAAGATAGACACAAGGGTAGGAATTTATACCTCATGCCTCAAAAAGGTGAGGATAGCATTCTCGCATCTCGTCTTCCCTCTTCCAAGTGGATTCGCCCGGAGAATGGTGCCTCCACGCGACACGCACCAATGGAATAGTCTGGTTGTGCAGTACTTTCTTCCTACAATCCAAGATTTCTACGGGCTGCTCCTGGTAGCTAAGGCTCGGTCCCACCTCAATCTCTGCGTGGTCTAGCACGTGACTGGGGTCTGCCATATACTGTCTCAACTAGGACACGTGGAATACGTTGTGTACTCCCTCCAATACGGGTAGTAATGCCAAGCGGTATGCCACCTCTCCGATCTTCTCGAGGATGTCAAACGGCCCGACGTACCTTGGACTGAGCTTCCTGCCTCCTCCGAAACGTATCGTACTACGTGTCAGAGATATCTTGAAGAACACCATATCTCCAACCTAGATTTAAGCAAGAGGTGACGACCTATTCCTATCATGATTAACAATTAAAACTAAGAAGAACTATACCTCAAACTCTAATGGTCTTCGGTGACTGTCAGCCCAGTGCTCTTGTCTGTCCTGAGCCACACGAAGTCGCTCCCTAATCAGCTTCACCTTCTCCGCAGCATCCACGATTATCTCGGGCCCCAACAGTGCTCTCTCACCCACGTCGTCCCAAGATAGTGGGGTACGACATCTCCGCCCATATAAAGCCTCGAAAGGGGACATCCCGATACTAGTTTGGTAGCTGTTGTTGTAGGAGAACTCCACGAGGTGAAGGTGACCCTCCCACGAGTCACCAAAGTCTAGTATGTATGTCCGCAAAATATCCTCGAGCGTTTGAATGGTTCGCCCTGACTACCCATCTGTCTGTGGGTGATAGGCCGTGCTAAACTTTAGTGATGTGCCCAAGCTAGCCTGCAGACTCCTCCAAAAGTGAGACGTGAACCTGCTGTCACGGTCGGAGACGATAATCACTGGAACGCCATGCAACCTGACGATCTGCTTCACATACAACTCTGCCAACCTCTCCGTGGATAGTCCCACTTTGAATGGTATAAAGTGGGCCGATTTGGTCAACCTGTCAACGATGACCTAAATCGCATCCTTTTCGCCTGGCGATCTTAGAAGGCTGGAAACAAAATCTATAGTGATATGTTCCCACTTCCACTCAGGAATCGACAATGGCTGAAGTAAACCTTCGGGTCTCTGCCTCTCAGCTTTGACCTGCTGACACACAAGGCATCTAGAAACGAAGTGTGCCACCTTACGCTTCATGCCATACCACCATATATGGGCTCTCATATCTTTATACATCTTGTTGGCTCCAGGATACAAGGAATACTGAGAACGGTGTGCCTCCTGTATGACCTCCTCTCGTAGCTCTCCACTAGGTACACATAATCTCGTCCCGTGCCTCAATGAGCCATCTTCTACAATGGTGAAGTCCTCTAGTAAACCAGCCTGCGCCTGCACGATGATACTCCTCAGCTGCTCATCCTGGTGCTGTGCCTCACATATCTTATCCATCAATCCAGACTGAATCTGCATGCCCATCATCTGCATCTCGACTCCGGGAATGACGACCTCAATGCCTAAGCTCTCCAAGTCTGCTAACAAGTACCGGTCTCTCGTCAAGAACATAGCTATTGGATACCGACTCAAGGCATCCACAACTACGTTTGCCTTCCCCGGATAGTACTGTAACGAGATGTCGAAATCCTTTATCAATTCCAGCCATCTGTGTTGCCTCATATTCAGCTCCTTCTGCGTGAAAACATACTTCAAGATTTCGTGGTCAGTGAATATTTCCATACGCTCTCCATACAAGTAGTGTTTTCACAACTTCAGGGCAAATATAACTGCCGCCAACTCTAGGTCATGGGTGGGGTAATTCTTCTCATATGGTCACAGCTGTCTGGACGCATATGCTATCACCTTCTTGTTCTGCTCTAAACCACACCCCAAGCCCTTCCCTGAAGCATCGCTATAGATAGAAAACCCGTCAAAACCGGATGGCAACGTCAATATGGATGCTGTCATCAGCCTCTTCTTCAGCTTATCGAACGTAGCCTGACAGTCCTCTGTCCATACGAACTCTACGTCCTTCCGAGTGAGCCTAGTCATTAGCTCTGTAATTCGAGCAAAGTCCTACACGAACTTCCTATAGTACCTCGCCAATCCCAAGAAGCTTCGAATCTCAGCCACAGAAGTCGGAGTTGTCCATGACTTGTGTCACGACCCGCTGTAACCCCGCTTTTCCGAATTTTTGAAATTTTGTATTTTCTGGGATTTTCTAATTTAGCCATATTTTATTTTATGATTTTTATAAGAATATTTAATTGATTTAATTGATTTACCTATTTTTATAATACAATTTTCTAAATGGGTATTAATTTAGAGCAATTTGAATTTGGGTTTAAAAATTTGGTTTCCCTCCATTTGTAACAACCCATAACAACTTGTAACAATTTTCTAACTGAATTTATTTGTATTTTGTAATTTGTGGAAAGGAGAGGGGCTTCTATGTTTAAATTCTTGAGTGGAAGGACTTTTATTAAAATATTTCAGTTTAAAGAGGTTTTTTGCAAATATGCCATAAATCTCTATTTAATTCTTTTTTCTCTCTCTCTCACTGCCTCATTATTTTCCCCAGCCGAGATTCGAGAGCAGAGCTCGTCACCCCAAATTCTTCCCTAACCCTAAATTGCAGCGGCGGCTCCGGGAGACAGCGGCGACCGGCGAATCCCTGTCTCCGGAGACGTGGCACGCACCTTCCCTGACGGTGGAGCCATGGCGAGACTCCTTCTCCCTAGCGGTGACTGAGCTCTAGCTCTCCGGCGACTCCGGCGACGCTCGGCTGAGCGTGGACGACGACTGGCGGTTCCTTCTTTAGGTGATGGCTGAGCCACAGCGGCGGCGAGCGGAGTTCATCTCACCGATGGCTACTCTCGGTGGCGAACTAGTGAGCGGTCATCTTCCCGACGACCTTCCAAGCTCGTCATCCACCGCTGTCGACCGATCATCTAGGTGAGTCCCTACTGGTTCCTCTTTTTCACTGAGAATCGATTCAATTCTTATAAATCAATCGGCTCAGGAGTACCGATTGTTTTGTTTCGATGCGGTGAAACGGCTCGAATTGTGCATTCCTCCCTCGACCGAGCAGCGAAACCCTCATCGTTGGCGATTTCCTTCCTGGTCGACGGTGACAATCAAGTCCCATTCTCTGGCGTACGGCTCGTTCTTCACGAACAGAGATTGAGCGCCTTCTTGCCGAAAATCCAGCTGGTGAGTCTCTGATCAATATTTTGAGGTGTTCTCGAATTAGAATCGAGCGATCAACTCATCTATTAAATGTTGATCAACTTCTTTTCCTCTGTTTGAATTTGGAACAGTGTTCTTGTCGGGATTAATCAAATCACTTAGAACCGAGTTTTTGTTCCGGCATCAATTTCTTCTTCTTAGGTATGGATCTACAATTCTTGATAATTTGATCATGTTGTCGTGTTATTGAATGGGGAATGATTGGACAGGGTTTGGTTGGAACACAGGGGAATCGATTCACTCGTGTCCAGGAAATTATTGTGGCTATGTTCGTGTGTGTGTCCAGAGCGTGTCGTGTTCGTACTTGTCAGCTTGTTTGTACGCGGTCGGGTAGCTGTGTCGAAGAGTAGATTCGTGTTCAGCTTGGTGAGTCCAAGTGAAGTCGAATACATAAAGTCTTTTGGGTTGGAGTTGGCTTTGGCGATTTTTCTTTTCATTTTTTTAAAGTTTCAATCTGGTTGTATATTTCCCTGTCATTCTGGTTCTTAACTTTCCTTCTAATTTTGAATTATGGGAAGCATGACCGTAGGGTTCAAATGCTAAGCCTTTTGTTTTGATGTTCTAACTGAACATTCAATTTTGGAATGCTATTTTTGATATTTCCAGTTTGAATGATTTTGTTTCTATAAATCTGTTTCAACTATAGCTTGTTTTTAGTATACTCTTCTTTAGTTTTCTCAATTATGTGAGTTTGGGCAATGCTGATTTTGGTAGTGACCATAATTGGGTGAATATTCGCATAGAAGAGTGGTGTTTGAATCTGGGTTGAATTCTGTGAAACGCTTAGAGGATGGTTAGTTGAATGTTCTACTAACACATTCAAACTTTGAGAGGGCTATGGGTTGTACAATTTAAGTCTACATTTATGTTCCGAGTTCTGCTGGGTTGGTTACTTTTCCTTTGTGAGTAGTTGATATGGTGCGAGGCTGAGATTTGAATTAGAGGAGTGTACAATTATGGTTGGGTTTTATGTTATGCTAACTTTACTTATAGGTGATCAGAACAGTCCAATTGGTTGGCCTAGTGAACTAGATTACTAGTTTAAGGGTAGTAAGTTTAGTGTTCATATAATGATTATTGATTAATAACGATTTTTCTTGACTTTGATAATTAATTGGGATAAGATAATTTTGGACCTAACTACCATTTTAGATACTAAAAATATTATTTCTTGATAAATTAAATATTACGTTTCCTAAATCAAATGGTTTAAATATGGTGATGGTTTATATGCATGTCTCTAATAATAGTTATAATTCTGTTGGTATTTATAAGATAAGGTTAATACTATTTGATAAGCTAAGGTATATCATATCTTTCTAAATTAAGTAAAACCTAACTTTCTATCAATATAAATATTTCCTAATAAATGTTGCTCTAATATTTTGCCATATATATATTTTCGAGGATCGTTCCTAATATCTACATAATATTTTGCTAATAAAGTTACTAAATATTGTTTTCCTATATTAAAATATGTTACTAGCATTTATGATTCAAACTAATTTGCCATGAATATTATTTTGATTGGAACTAATTGCTAGTAGAAATATTTTAAATAATTATTTATCTAAACCAATATTAATTTGCTAGAAATATATATTTTAGTTTTAGTTATTGTCTAACTAATATTATTTGTTATATAAATTTAAACTCTTTTCTTGTCTAGTATTTAATGATAAAGTCAGCTAGTTATATAGATGTAAAGATTAGCTAGAATTTTAAGACTAGTTAATAGTTAGCGATTTTAGCTAGTAAATAATGTAGAATTAACCAACATGTACCTATTACCCAGGTGGACATAGAGATTTCCACATTTATTTTTTCGATCTTCCAGAAAATCAGGCAAGTACACCGATTCGATCTCTTTACTCTATATTTCTGTCTTGCTTCTTGTTCTCATATTGAAACGTTGTACACACGACTGTTCATTGTTCATTGTTCACCGTTCACCGTTCATTGTTCATAGTTCATTGTTCCTTACTTGTACATTGGGGTGGAGAAATACTACAGATATGTGACCAATCCTATTTTAGCTTGGCCTTAACTAATAGCTTAGGTCTGACATTGTGCACGTGGGACTCTAAGCCGTACCTTTTTTTATTGTTCACTGTTTATTGTTTACCCAGCCGGTCACATACTCTGATAGTTATTTCAAATGCATGTTACACTGATAGAATAGTTTATTGTTTCTGGATCTGGTACTATAGTTTCATTGTTTCTGGATCTGGTACTATAGTTTCATTGTTTCTGGATCTGGTACTATAGTTTTATCGTTATTCATGTACCACCGTTTCATATTCCTATCTTGTATCATAGTTCATATCGTGATTCTTTTTTATGCACTTCAGTTTACATTGTTTAGAGCTTCTTATCGGGGTTGTACTTTGCTTTTTTCTTGACAGGATACATTACAGGATTACTTGATGATGTTGTACCTCCTTCATGGGCCAGAGCCCGAAGCCAGGATTTGTCTCCGGATGATATTGTATAAATAACTTATGGATTGTGGTGATTCTGGAAACGTGTATAGCAGCTGTGATGGTTTATATTTCTTGTATCTTGGAATTTTCTTTAGAATTGTACAGCTTACTTCGTCGTGTCCATCGACAAAGGCTGGGCGTGTCCGACTTGTGTCCGATTATTCGGGAGCGGGTCGTGACATATTTTTAGTGGTGGCCCATGCAGGTCAGTCCTAATGGCACTTAGGCTATAAAGTGCTATTGGGGAACCTGTTAGACTAAGAAAAAGTCATTACGTCATTGGAAAAATCGAAAATTAAGGGTATATCAGGTTTATCAGGTGTATTGATATTATAAAAACATTGTTTACTAGGTTTTAGGGTTTGTCAATCAACGAAGTTTTCTTTCTATTACAGGATGGTCACTACGAGGAAGACCGCGGATCAGCCCGGAGTTGCAGGCAGTTTAGATCAGCCCGTACCAGACATTTCAGCAGATCAGCTTCCACCACCGCCTTCGATCTTTCTGTCGCTACCCTCGACGATGATGTTTGACGGCACCCAGGTGATGGCCATGTTCCAGCAGTTCATGGAGGCCCAGAATCACCAGGCTGCGCAGTTTAGAGAGGCTCAGAGTCAGCAGGCCACGCAGTTCAGAGCGACCGTCGTCGACGCACTCAGGACTAGAGAGCCGGCAGCACCAGCTCCAGCGGCACGTACAGCACCAGCAACACCGAGACCAGGGACAGCCAAGGAATATCAGAACCTCTGCCCGATGGACTTCTGGGGCAATGAGGGGATCGTCTATGCAGACGAGTGGCTGGAGAATGCGAAAAGGACCTTAAGGATGGCACGGATCCCGGATGACCTGAAAGTGGAGGTGGCTAGCATGCGACTCTTTGATTTGGCCAGAGCTTGGTACCGGGAGGAGCCCCAGTTGACAGGGCCTCAGGTGTCTTGGACAGATTTCAAAACTCTATTCAAGGAAAAGTTTTTCCCAGATGTGGAGCGGGATGAGCTGAGGATGCAGTTTGAGACGCTGCAGCAGGGGACTATGATGGTTGCACAGTACACTTCAGAGTTTACTAGACTTAGCAGGTTCGCGGAGAACCTAGTCAGAGCACCGGAGGACATAGCCTGGAGATTCAAGAAGGGCCTCACCAGAGAGCTGCGGTATGCAGTGGCTATTGGCCAGACGACTACCTACTCGAGCATCCTCAAGATCGCTCAGGTAGTTGAGAAGGAGATGGACCCGAGGCCCAAGAGGGATAGGGACATCGGTAGCAGCAGTCACCAGGCACCGACGAAGAGGGTACAGATGTAGACTTAGACGAGGCCAGTTCAGCAGGCAGTAGTTCAGCATCGTCCAGCCAGAGTTCATGCAGATCTGCCTCAAAGACAGCAGTTGGCAGTCACTTGTAACTACTGTCACCGCCCAGGACATTATTATGATGAATGTCGTAAGAGGCTGAGGCTTTGCTTGTTCTGTGGATCACCTGCTCACCAGGTCAGAGATTGTCCAAAAGCCGCTGAGGGACGCGCACGAGTAGCACCGGGACCCCAGCAGGAGGACTTACCTCTTCATGTCCAGCAGCCGCAGTGAGACCAGCCAGAGGGACGAGTCTACCTCCTGACAGCCGAGGAAGTGGAGACTATCCCGATCCCGGACGAGTACTGACGACCGGAGGCACTTGTGGATTTACCTTTCTTTGATGTTCTTTTTGCATTTCTTTGATTATTTCTTCATTCGAAACTTGTATTACAGTCTCCCTATCTTACTGATTGTTTCATAGTACCTATGGGCTACTTGTTGACTGTTGATTGTCTTTTGGTATCCAATAAAAATTTGTTTCTAAGAACAGATACTACTCCTCTCTATCATGATTTAAAATTTTCACGAACTTCCTTAAAACTTCTGGATAAAGTTGAGAAAATATTTGACAATCTATTATGACCTGGATTATGGAGACCGTGAGTCCATTGCAGCTAGCTGTACACTGGCGAGGTAGGGGCTCTAAGTCAAAGTAATTACGGGCATTCTCAGGTTCTCAGATATTATTGAAGCTAAATCCTAAATTTATTCCATACCGGATAAAGTTGATAAAGTATTGCGGTAATCTATTATTATCGGGATTATGGAACCGAAAGTTCACTGCAGCCAGATGCATACTGGCGAGGTAGGAACTGTAGGGGAAGTGATTTCAGATATGAAGATTGTCGGGTACTATGGAGACTATTATCCATAGATTTCATTCTCATGACTATTTTTTGAACCACTTTAAAATTTTTCCAACTTTTAAATTTTGTACTTGATTACCTTGATCATGTCTAATCGTGCCATTTTTGAAATTTTGAGGACAAAATTTTTCTAGGGGGGTAGATTTGTAACCCCGCTTTTTCAAATTTTTGAAATTTTGTATTTCCTGGGATTTTGTAATTTAGCCATATTTTATTTTATGGTTTTTATAAGAATATTTAATTGATTTAATTGATTTACCTATTTTTATAATACAATTTTCTAAATGGGTATTAATTTAGAACAATTTGAATTTGGGTTTAAAATTTTGGTTTCCCTCCATTTGTAACAACCCATAACAACTTGTACCAATTTTCTAACTGAATTTCTTTGTATTTTGCAATTTGTGGAAAGGGGAGGGGCTTCTATGTTTAAATTCTTGAGTGGAAGGACTTTTATTGAAATATTTCAGTTTAAAGGGTTTTTTTTGCAAATATGCCACAAATCTCTATTTAATTCCCTTTTCTCTCTCTCTCTCTCTCATTGCCTCCTCATTATTTTCCCCAGCCGAGATTCGAGAGCAGTGCTCGTCACCCCCAAATTCTTTTCTAACCCTAAATTGCAGCGGCGACACCGGGAGACAGCGGCGACCGGCGAATCCCTGTCTCCGGCGACGTGGCATGCGCCTTCTCTGACGACGGAGCCATGGCGAGACTCCTTCTCCCTAGCGGCGACTGAGCTCTAGCTCTTCGGCGACTTCGGCGACGCTCGACTGAGTGTGGACGACGACTGGCGGTTCCTTCTTTGGGTGGTGGCTGAGCCACAGCGACGGCGAGCGGAGTTCATCTCACCGACGGCTACTCTCGGCGGCGAACTAGTGAGCGGTCATCTTCCCCGACGACCTTCCAAGCTCGTCATCTACCGCTGTCGACCGATCATCTAGGTGAGTCCCCACTGGTTCCTCTTCTTCACTGAGAATCGATTCAATTCTTACGAATCATTCGGGCAGGAGTACCGACTGTTTTGTTCCGATGCAGTGAAACGGCTCGAATTGTGCATTCCTCCCTCGACCGAGCACCGGAACCCTCATCGTTGGCGATTTCCTTCCTGGTCGACAGTGACAATCATGTCCCATTCTTTGGCGTACAGCTCGTTCTTCACAAACAAAGATTGAGCGCCTCCTTACCGAAAATCCAGCTGGTGAGTCTTTGATCAGTGTTTTGAGGTGTTCTCGAATTAGGATCGAGCGATCTGCTCATCGATTAAATATTGATCAGCTTCTTTTCCTCTGTTTGAATTTGGAACAGTGTTCTTGTCGGGATTAATCAAATCACTTGGGACCGAGTTTTCATTCCGGCATCAATTTCTTCTTCTTAGGTATGGATCTACAATTCTTGATAATTTGATCATGTTGTCGTGTTATTGAATGGGGAATGATTGGGTAGGGTTTGGTTGGAACGCAGGAGAATTGATTCACTCGTGTCCAGGAAATTATTGTTGCTGTGTTCGTGTGTGTGTCCAGAGCGTGTCGTGTTCGTACTTGTCAGCTTGTTTGTGCGCGGTCGGGTAGCTGTGTCTAAGAGTAGATTCGTGTTCAGCTTGGTGAGTCCAAGTGAAGTCGAATACAGGAAGTCTTCTGTGTTGGAGTTAGCTTTGGCAATTTTTCTTTTCATTTTTTTTAAGTTTCAATCTGGTTGTATATTTTCCTGTCATTCTGGTTCTTAACTTTCCTTCTAACTTTTGAATTATGGGAAGCATGACCGTAGGGTTCAAATGCTAAGCCTTTTGTTTTGATGTTCTAATTGAACATTTAATTTTGGAATGCTATTTTTGATATTTCCAGTTTGAATGATTTTGTTTCTATAAATCTGTTTCAACTATAGCTTGTTTTTAGTATACTCTTCTTTAGTTTCCTCAATTCTGTGAGTTTGGGCAATGCTAATTTTGGTAGTGACCATAATTGGGTGAATATTCGCATAGAAGAGTGGTGTTTGAATCTGGGTTGAATTTTGTGAAACGCTTAGAGGATGGTTAGTTGAATGTTCTACTAACACATTCAAACTTTGAGACGGCTATGGGTTGCACAATTTAAGTCTTCATTTATGTTCTGAGTTCTGCTGGGTTGGTTACTTTTCCTCTGTGAGTAGTTGATATGGTGCGAGGCTGAGATTTGAATTAGAGGAGTGTGCAATTATGGCTGGGTTTTATGTTGTGCTAACTTTACTTATAGGTGATCAGAACAGTCCAATTGGGTTGGCCTAGTGAACTAGATTACTAGTTTAAGGGTAGTAAGTTTAGTGTTCATATAATGATTATTGATTAATAAGGATTTTTCTTGACTTTAATAATTAATTGGGATAAGATAATTTTGGACCTAACTACCATTTTAGATACTAAAAATATTATTTCTTGATAAATTAAATATTACGTTTCCTAAATCAAATGGTTTAAATATGGTGATGGTTTATATGCATGTCTCTAATAATAGTTATAATTCTGTTGGTATTTATAAGATAAGGTTAATACTATTTGATAAGCTAAGGTACATATCATATCTTTCTAAATTAAGTAAAACCTAACTTTCTATCAATATAAATATTTCCTAAAATATTTTGCCATATATATATTTTCGAGAATCGTTCCTATTATCTACATAATATTTTGCTAATAAAGTTACTAAATATTGTATTCCTATATTAAAATATGTTACTAGCATTTATGATTCAAACTAATTTGCCATGAATATTATTTTGATTGGAACTAATTGCTAGTAGAAATATTTTAATTAATTATTTATCTAAACCAATATTAATTTGCTAGAAATATATATTTTAGTTTTAGTTATTGTCTAACTAATATTATTTGTTATATAAATTTAAACTCTTTTTTTGTCTAGTATTTAATGATAAAGTCAGCTAGTTATATAGATGTAAAGATTAGCTAGAATTTTAAGACTAGTTAATAGTTAGCGATTTTAGCTAGTAAATAATGTAGAATTAACCAACATGTACCTATTACCCAGGTGGACATAGAGATTTCCACATTCATTTTTCCGATCTTCCAGAAAATCAGGCAAGTATACCGATTCGATCTCTTTACTCTGTATTTCTGTCTTGCTTCTTGTTCTCATATTGACACGTTGTACACACGACTGTTCATTGTTCATTGTTTACCGTTCACCGTTAATTGTTCATAGTTCATTGTTCTTTTCTTGTACATTGGGGTAGGGAAATGTCACGACCCGCACCCTGTATAGGGGCACGAGAAGTGGGTACGTCCAGCCTACGCCGCAGTGTCGGCGGTAGTAAGCTGTTCTAGGTTGCTAACTAATCTCATGCAGTGAATATAAAAAGTACTTGTCCAGATATCAGCTCCGAATGGAGGGCAAGTAAAGGGTATGATCTACTCAAACACAGTCTAAGCACGAAAAGATAACACAGAAGTTATACCTAAGGAATTAAAGACAACAACAACTAACTGCTAAATAATACACCAATATCTCAAACCAACTTAATACAGACTCAATATCTTAACTTTAATACAACAAGCCAAAACATGAAAGCTAAAGTGGTCTACTAGCTAATCTCCTGAATCACTTCTGAGAGTCAGGAACCAAAGGTAGCTAATCCCTCGCCAGGTCCATGGTAAGCAGGGCATGTGTCCTCAGGATTATCATCTGTAATATTTTCAACAGGTCCAATCATGACGGGAACGAGCACAACTCATCTAGAAAAACCCAAGTAAATGACAAAGAACTATAAAGCAGTTATAGACAGTTTTATTGATGAGCATGGCAGTTCTATACAGGTAATGATGGCATAGAGAGGCAGTAAGATACAAGAAAAGAAAGGTAACTAGAACAAGAGAAGAATCATGGCAATGAAGACTGTAATAAAAGCTAACTGAACTAGAATAATATGTACGAGTCCAGACAGTACGATATAAGTCTAAAGTAATCCAGTGTGAGTCCAGTCCATATAATCCGATACCAGATGATTTCCAGTACAGGATGAGTCCAACAGTGATCAATGAAACCAGGGTGAGTCCAACTATGATCTAACAGTGTGTTTTAAAATACCGAGGTCGACATGTAAACGGCTGTAGGTATCAGGCACATCTCTCACTGATCGGGCAAGAGATGGCTATGCTTCCGGTAGATTCCAGTAGGAGATTCGGATTTGGGGTATGTCTACATGTCTTACTCAATATTTCCCCGCCCAGCAAGTGAATCCAGTACAAGACACAAAAATCGAGATGAGTCCGGCCAAATGATGATTCCAGAAATGATTCCGGAATGATTCCAGTGATTCCAGTAATAGAGATCAGTAAGTAAGGTATGTGTCGCTTACATGAATCCAGAAATATCCATATGTGTTGATACAGAGAATCACATAGAACTAACTAGAACTGAAATACAGTAATCGACAAATAAATGAGAGAATTATCACAGAATGTACTCGCCTGTTACTCTGGAAAGAGTAGTGTAATATCAGATATCTGTACCAGGGTCACAATATCCTAAAATAGAGCAAGACAGTTATGACATGTCCAAAATGAAGGTAAATGAAATCTACGATGCAATCTATATGAATTCTAAGCCAATCTAGGTCAAAGTCAAACTAGGTCAACACTACAGTCAAACTAAGTCAAATCAAGTCATACTAGGTCACAAGAAGTTAAACTAAGTCATACAAGGTCAAACAAGGGTAAACAAGTCTAATCTAGGTTAAAGTCAACCCTTGGTCAAACATTCTAGCCAAACTAGTCAAGTTATCTAGGGTTTAGTCAATAATTGTCAGATTAGTCAATACTAGTCAACATGGTCAAAGTCTAGGTCAATCTTAGACTAACTAAGGTTTTGGTTAATCATAGACTAGTCAATAAGACAATTAGGTTAATCTTGACTAATGGTCAACATCCAGTCAAACCCTATAAGGCTAACTCAAAACCAAACATAGGCTAACCTGTCTTAGGATACCTAAGATACTATACTACAATTTCCTATACAAGTATACCACACATAAATACATATAGTACAATACCAACCTTAATCCTATAATCAAGCTAATCCCATTCTCCAACTCAAGTCATGACTCAACTCTAAGTATCTAACTTAACCCCATACACATCTTCATCTATATAGGATTACCCTCATAATCCATATGGTCAACCTAATCATCTAGTTTAGTCAAACTCAAGTCAAATAGTCCTTCTATGTTCATCCAAGTCATTTCTAGGTCAATCTAGGTCATGGTTGACCAATAGTTGACTTTGGTCAACAATTGTCAATTATCTAGTCAACTAGGTCTACTAGTCAAGTTAGGTCAACCAATGTCAAACTAGTCATTCTAGGTTAATTTAAATTCAATCTAGGTCAACTAGGTCAAGTTTGACCTAAGGTTGACTTTGGTTAACCCTTAGTAATCAATGGTTAATAAGTAGGGTTTTGGGCCATTAGGGCTAGCCCCAAGCCATAGGCTAATGATCTTGGCCATAGGCCAATGGTTATAGGTTTCTATAGGCTAGTGACTTATAGGTTTCCAACTCTATATAATATATATATATATATATATATATATATATATATATATATATATATATATATATATATATATATATATATATATATATATATATATATACTCACATATATATATAACCTTATATATATATATATATATACACAACAATCACATAGGCCTATGGCCTATGTAATACTCACATATATATGTAATATATATACATATATAGATAGCTATCATATATACCTATATATACATTTCACATATCTATATATATATATATATATATATATATATATATATATATATATATATATATATATATATATATATATATATATATATATAGACCCAATACCCTCAACTATATATACCTACTATATATATCATATATAACCAAATATACAAAATACTATATATATATACTCACATATAACATATATATATATACATATATATTTACATATAACATTTATATATTTATAGAGAGAGAGAGATGTGAAAGAGAGTGAAAGAGAGAGAGAGACTGAATAGAGAGAGGGAGAGAGAGTTAACAGGAATGGGGGGGGGGGGAAGTTCCAGCTTTCCTGGAATCCAGGAAAGCCCCCAATCCACAGGAAAACACACACACACACAGCCCATATATACACATATGTATACACACACACACAACACTACCTATACACTCAACCAATTACTCTCAAACCTCACCTACACACACACATACATACATACTACATATATATACACTAAAATACATATATACAATGTATAAATCAACATTAATTAACAATCAAAATCCAATTTAGAAAACTGGGAATTAAACTGGAAATGGAATATTGGACAGTAAACCTAGATCTTAGGTTAAACCAAACACAACCTAAATCAAACTAAAATGGCCCAAGGTTGGTTGGTAACTGTAGCCCCTAGGTTAGACTAGGATCTTAGCATCCTGACACGGTGTCACGACGCGACACGGCGTGTCCACGAGGTTTCAAAGTCACACGGGTAAACTAGGTTAAACTGATACACACGTATCAGTACAAATTAGAAAACGACCTAGG
>JANAVB010038362.1:0-27681 GCA_029216955.1 Iris pallida | reverse complement strand
TGTAAAGAAACATTTAATAATATAGTGTATATATAATAATATATACACATGAAATATATATACATATATACATATATGTATGTATATATAAATATAACATATATATAAAATATAACTATAAAATTATACATATATATAAATACTGTAAAAATAGTATATACATATATACAATATATATATATATATATATATATATATATATATCTTCTAATATATATATATATATCTATATATATATAAAATAATATCTATATAATATATATATATATATATATATATAAAACTGAAAAAGGAAAAGAAAAGAAACAAAAAAAGAAAACAAAAGGAAGGGGCTCGAAACCGAGCCAACAAAGCGGGGGGGGGATGTTAGGTCGGGTTGGGCTGGCCAGGGGGTCAGCCCTAGTTTTGTTAGGATTAGGTTTAGTTTGTTTTATTTCGTTTAGGTTAGATTAATAATAAAAAAATATATAAATCTTCGTCCTTGTCCTGACAGTTAAGGACACAGTATCAATGTGTCCGGGGTATTTCGCACGTACGACACGAGTCTCACGTGTCCAGTTCCACGCTCATGTTTGCCAAGAACGGCGAACAATATGGACCAACACAGACACGCAACGACCCAAAAAGGATACTGCTACTCACGTGTCGGTCGATCGGGGGCTGTCAAAGGGTCTGGACGGTGGCGGAGGCGTCGTCGGCGCGAGCTCCGGTGGCGCTCGACTCGCCTTGTCACGGCGAACCTATCGTGGTGGTTGCGGCGGTGGTGCTCGCGTGGGGGCGGCGGTGGGGTCTGCCGGAGTTAGGGTTAGACTAGGTTTTTGTGAAGAACTGGCGCGGTGGGGCGGTGGTGCGTCGTGGTGGTGGTACTAGGTCGGGGGGGAGAGAGGGGATCTTATAGAGTTTTTAGGGCGGTTTGGGCAGCCGGAAATGGCGGGGGCAGGGCGGCGTGGCGGTCGTGGCAGTCGGGGGTCAACGAGAGTGGGTGAGGAGAGCTCTGGTCGAGGAGTGCTGGGTAGTTTATCAGTTAGGTCTCCATAGAATTAGGATTTACAAAAAGGCTTTACTAGTGAGCAAATGCAAAATAGAAATTGCACTTCGCAATTAAAACATTTAAGAAATTGCAAACTGATATAAAAATAATTTGAATAATTACAAAACAGTATTAAAACAATTCTAATAATTGCAAATTGATATTAAAACATTTAAAAAATTACAAATCAATATTTTTGTATTTTAAAACTCATTTAAAATCATTTAAAATTCTAGAAAAATTTCTAATAATTCCTAATAATTTTTAAGGCTATAAATGACATAAAAATTTAATTACACTAATTAAATGAAATTTGAAAAACAGGGGCTTACAAGTCTTCCCTCCTTGAAAATTTTGTCCTCAAAATTCACAAGGATTGAAGACCCGACAATATTCTAACATAGCAAGCAATGCAACAAAATGACTAAGGCTGCGATCGAAACTAACATCTAAGGTATCAAGCGGGAACGGGTGGTTCCCTCGCAGCGGTTGGATCGAACAAGTAAGGGTATCTCTCCCTCATGTCCGACTCCCTCTCCCAAGTAGATTCACCTGGGGAGTGACGGCTCCAAGCTACTCGTACTAGGGGTATAACCTTGTTCCTCAGCCTCTTCTCTCTCCGTCTAATATCTCCACTGGCTGCTCAGAAACTGTAAGGCTCGGTCCGACCTCCAACTCTGAATGATCTAGCACATGACTGGGGTCTAGAACATATCTCCTCAGCTGAGATACGTGAAAGACATCGTAAACTCCTGCTAGGTTGGGTGGAAGTGCAACCCTGTAAGCTACCTCTCCGATCCTGCCAAGTACCTCGAACGGCCCGATGTATCTGGGGCTCAGCTTCCCTCCTCGTCCGAACCGGATCGTCCCTCTAGTAGGTGATATCTTTACTAGCACCATATCACCGTCTGCGAACTCCATCGGTCTGCGACTAGCATCAGCCCAGTGTTTCTGCCTATCCTGAGCTACTCTGAGCCTGTCTCTGATCATCCCGACACTTTCTCTGCTGCATCCGTGATCATCTCTGGCCCAAGCATAACTCTGTCTCCGACATCATCCCAAAAGAGCGGTGTGCGGCATCGTCGTCCATATAGCGCCTCGAAAGGAGATATACCAATACTGGCCTGGTAGCTGTTGTTGTATGAAAACTCTACCAAGTGCAGATAGCTCTCCCATGATCCTCCGAAGTCCAGCACGCAGGTCCTCAGCATATCCTCCAGTGTCTATATCGTCCTCTCGGACTGCCCATCTGTCTGCGGTGGTGCGCCGTACTGAACTTGAGCCTACCCAACTCCTCCTGCAAGCTCCTCCAATAGTGGGATGTAAATCTGCTGTCTCTGTCTGACACGATGCTCACCGGCACTCCGTGTAGGCGAACTATCTGCTGCATGTATAGCTCCGCCAACTTCTCGATGGAAAGCCCCACCTTGAAGGGTATGAAGTGCGTACACTTCGTCAGCCTGTCTACGATGACCCAGATGGCATCCTTCCCTCCTTGGGAACGAGGAAGCCCTGAAACAAAGTCCATCGTAATATGTTCCCACTTCCACTCGGGAATGGGTAACGGCTGCAACAAACCAGCTGGCCTCTGGCGCTCCGTCTTGACCTGCTGGCAAACTAGGCATCTCGAGATAAACGCGATACATCCCTCTTCATCCCATGCCACCAAAGATGTTTCCGCAAGTCACGGTACATCTTGTTAGCACCAGGTGAATAGAATATCTCGATCGGTGCGCCTCCTGCAAGACTGTCTCTACCAGCTCTCCCTTCGGCACGCACAATCGGCTGCCATGCCTCAGGGATCCATCCTCTGCTATCATGAAGTCATCTAGCAATCCAGCTAACGCCTTGGGTCGAAGTCTGCGAAAGCTCTCATCTGTAGACTGTGCCTCCGGATCTGCTCCATCAAATCATCTGACTGAATGTCAAGTGCCATCATCTGTATCACTGATCCTGGCCGAACTAGCTCAATACCGAGCTTCTCCAGATCCTTCGTAAATGTCGATCAATCATCAGGTACAATGCCATCGGATGCCTGCTCAGCGCATCCGCCACCACATTTGCCTTCCCGGGGTGATACTGTAAATCGATGTCGAAGTCCTTCATCAACTCCAACCATCGTCTTTGCCTCATGTTCAGCTCTTTCTGCGTGAACACATACTTCAAGCTTTTGTGGTCAGTAAAGATTTCCATACGCTCTCCGTATAAGTAATGTTTCCATAACTTGAGTGCAAAGATCACCGTAGCTAACTCGAGGTCATGGGTAGGATAATTCCTCTTATGAGTCCGCAATTGCCTAGATGCATAAGCAATCACTTTCCATGCTGCTGTAGGACACATCCTAGCCCCTTCCCAGAAGCATCACTGTATATGGTGAAACCTCCAGATCCTGAAGGTAAAGTCAGAACTGGAGCGGTCGTCAGCCTCCTCTTCAGCTCCTCAAATGCTGTCTGGCAGTCCTCTGACCAAATGTACTCTGCGTCCTTCCACGTCAGCTTCGTCATGGGTACAGCTATCCTAGCAAAGTCCTGGACGAACTTTCTATAATAGCCGGCTAAACCCAGAAAGCTCCTGATCTCTGAAACTGACGTCGGAGCCTTCCACGTCTCAACTGCAGCAATCTTTCTGGAATCCACCGAGATTCCATCTCCAGTGACTACATGGCCGAGAAACTCCACTTGGTCTAAAAAGAACTCGCACTTCGGCAATTTGGCAAACAATCTCTCCTGCCTCAGAATCCCCAAAACTATCCGCAAGTGCTCTGCATGCTCCTCTGGCGTCTTCGAGTATATCAGGATGTCGTCGATAAATACTACGACGAACTTATCCAGATACTGGTGAAATGTCTTATTCATCAATTCATAAAGACAGCTGGCGCATTTGTGAGACCAAATGGCATCACCAGAAACTCGTACTGCCCGTACTTCGTGTTGAACGCCGTCTTCTGGATGTCTGCTGGCCTAACCTTCACCTGGTGGTACCCGGATCTCAAGTCTATCCTGGAAAACACCTTCGCCCCGCTCAACTGGTCGAACAAATCATCTATCCTGGGCAGAGGATATTTGTTCTTGATAGTGATGGCATTCAAGGCCCGATAATCAATACACAACCGGACTGTACCATCCTTCTTAGGCACAAAGAGCACTGGTGCTCCCATGAGAGAACTGGATCGAATGAAATCCTTTTTCAACAGGTCATCAATCTGCTCTTTCATCTCTATGGCCTCCTTGGGATTCACTCTATAGCAAGCCCGGGATACTGGTGATGAACCCGGCACTAAATCTATAGTGAACTCCACATCTCTGTCAGGCGGAAGCCCTGGAAGATCCTCTGGGAATACATCCATAACTCCCTAATGATAGGGTGTGCGGATGCTACGTCCCCAACTGTCGCACAACAGTTCGGCTTTAGGCTGATCTCCAGCCCTGTCCTCCTGACACTGAATGGTGCTGTGCCTGGGGGACTGAACAAAATACTACCCTCATGACAATCTATAGATGCATGGCATAGCTAAGCCAGTCCATCCCCAATATGATATCATAACCGGGGAGTGGCATCACAAAGAATTGCCCCTCGAACTCTCTTCCGGCTATCATAATAGAGCACCTATAGCTAGCTCTAATAGGCACTGGTCCTCCTTCCGTCATTACTCTACTAATCTCCGCAGTAGGTGTAGATACTAAGTGATGTTCTTGCATAAACTCTAATGATAGAAAGCTATGAGATGCACCAGAATCAAACAAATATAGCTAGAAAAGTATGCAAATAAACATGACCTGTAATGACGTCTGCTAAGTAATCTGGCTCCGAAACCTGCTCCGGCTTCGGCTCAAGGGCTAGGCTATAGACCTTCCCTGAGGTCCCTTCTGTTGCTGCAGATGCTGTCCAAACCTCTGCTGCTGAGTCGGGAGTGGTCCTCTAGGTTTCGCTGCTGGGCAGTTCCGAAGCTGATGGGTGGCAGACCCACAGGCCAATACTGACCCAACCTCTTCCTGCAGACTGCGAAGTCATGACCTGGTCTTCCGCAGAAAGAACATATAGCTCCCTTCTGCTGCTGCTGTTGTCGGGGTCCCGGGCTCGAACTGGCGGGGTCTGATGTGGGGTGTAGGGGGACGGTAAGTCTGCTGGGGTGGCGTCGATGCTCTCTGCTGGAAAGCCTGACGCTTGGACGGTTCCCTCATGTACAGAAGCCGGCCTCTTGCATGACAGAAGACGCTCCTCAATACTCCGGGCCAACTCTAGGCTCTGGTAGTAGTCAGTCGTACCGTTTGCCACTATAAGAATGCCAATGTCTGGAACTAGACCATGGCAAAACCTATGGGTCATCTCCTCTGGATCAGCAACCAGACTAGGAGCAAAACGGCTCAGGCGACTAAACTCTGCCGTATAGTCCAACAGAACGGTTCCCCTGCTGGATGTTCTGGAATCGTAGCCCCATGGCTACTCTAGCAGTGGTCGAGAAGAATTTCTTCTTGAACTGGGTCTTGAACTGGTCCCAAGTGGCTCTACCTCTCGCAAACAACGGCTCATTCCGGAACCAGACTCCTGCTAAGTCTATCAGCAGAAATCCCGCTGCCTCGACCTGAAGGTCATCCGGCATCCTGACTCCGAGGAGCTTCCTCTATACTGAATCTAGCCAGTCATCTGCTACTACTATGCCCTCAGTCCCTAAGAACTCCTTGGGATTCAGACCCATGAAGTCCTTGATCGTCCCCGCTCTCTGCCGTGGCTCTACATGTGGTGGGACCACGGGACGTCCCTCAGAACGCTCCATGCTCTGGCGGAGTAGGTAGTCTGCTCCTGATGGGTTGTTAGGAACCCCTGAATCAGTGTGAGCAGCTGGTTCCCGTCGAGTGTGACGGAAGCCTGGGTGGGTATAGTGATAGGGGGTGGGGAAGTATCGGGTCCTGACGGGCCTGTGATATGGAAGGTGGCTGTGGTATCTGGGTTTGTGGATCTGTAGAGTGGGGGAATGTATAGGTGGAGATGTATCAGTCAACTGGTCAGCTGACTGGATATGGAGGGCCCCATTCTCGGGGGTAACATACTGGGATGAACGAGTAAGCACCATCTAAATTACACATAAAAAAGACTTATAAGGATTTTTAAGGTAAGCAATCATAGGCAAGGAAATCTAATTATAATAGCAAACATGTAACGTATTCCTATGTTGCAATCCTAGCATTCCTCTAGGTGTTCTAAGCGTCTTTCCTAATATTGTCTAGTTACCTTAAGTTCCTAATTGCAGGCGTGCTTGGTACAATAACGTAACCAAACAGTTTAGTCAGGACCTGCATGGGCCACCACTAAAAACATGTCACGACCCGCTACCCAAATTGTTGGGCCAGGCCGAGTCATGCCCAGCCTACGTTGAGATAAAACGTAGTAAGCTGTTCTAAAGACAACAGGATAAGACTAAAGGTGCTAACATTCTATAAGTGAAGAAGAATCATAAATGCTCCAAACACAAAAGTCGTCGTATATAGTAAATGTCCAAGTACAAGTGAACTGAAATGTAAAACTGGATACATGTCCAGTTACAAAATGATATAGTCTAATACATGTCTACTCTCAAAAGTCTAAGTAAACAAAAGACAACTAGGCGAGGTTCCCCGCAGGAACATCCTCAGTAAAGCAGAGCCTGGGTCCTCGACAGTAACTCCATAGTAGATGTCGCAGAGTAACTCCTCCTCAGTAAGGACACCTACAACGTTATCCTGTCAGGACGGGAGCAAGTACTGAATCTAGCAAACTAGCATATGAAACTATGAAATGAACATAGAGGAATAACTGGAAAGCATGGCATCACATAGTCTATCATGGCAAGGACACATATGTCATAGAGACAGATGTATATGTAATAGTTTAAAACTGTAGTAGGTACGTGATCGGTCAATAGATGTATAATAGTGCTGGGGCACATAATGAAATGTACATACGTACAAGTGTAAACGCGGATAGATGTACATACGCACAAATACAGCTTTGAGATAAAGGCCTACGACCAGGTAACATATAAATGTAGAACTTGCTCGGCCTACTGTAGGAGAGGGGCTATGATCACGTACACTACTATCAGTTTCCCCATAACCCAGTATTCTAATCATGTGAGAGATACATCAAGACAGTTCTAAGCATGGTAGTAACTGGAAGTACAACATGTAGAGATCTAACTTGCTACCCCAAGGATCAGCATTTAACATGGTAGGGGTTTGCAGTTCATTTATGTGACAATATGTAAAGTTCGTTAGAAAAGTACTTGCCTCTAGCAAAGCAAAGCAAACAAGCTGCGATAACAAGTGCTATGGATGTCTGGTAACTCGTCACTGTAGAAGTAAATACAATAACTTAGTTTTTTACTACTAAGCTAAAACACTAGGACACTAATTGGTGAACACGACTTGTGACTGGGCATTTAGCCAAAATGATGACTTTGGCATAGGAGACCAATGTGGGATGACACACATACTTTAACTAACTTTCTAGGGTCTTTACACTAGTGAGGGATGGGGTTTAACACAGCTAAAACTCAAAATACAGAAAAAGCTACAAGTCGTAATTAATCAATAATATATATATATATATATATATATATATATATTTTTTTTTTTTTTATATATATATATATATATATATCTATATATATATATATATATATATATATCTATATATATATATAGATATATATATATTTAAGAAAGCATTTAATAATATAGTGTATATATATATATATATATACACATGAAAATATATATACTATATACATATGTATGTATATATAATATAAACATATATATAAAATTTACTAACTATAAAATATATACTATATATAAAATACTGTAAAAAATAGTATATACATATAACTAATATAATTTTTTTTACATATATATATAAATATATATAAAACTGAAAAGGAAAAAAAGAAAACAAAAAAAAAACAGAAAGGAAGGGTCGAACCCGAGCCAACAAACGGGAGGGGGGGATGTTAGGTCGGGTTGGGCTGGCCAGGGGTCAGCCCGTAGTTTTGTTAGGATTAGAGTTTAGTTTTGTTTTATTTCGTTTAGGTTAGATTAATAATAAAAATATAAAATATCTGTCCTGTGTCCTGACAGTTAAGGACACAGGTATCAATGTGTCCGGGGTGATTTCGACACGTACGACACGAGTCTCACGTGTCCAGTTCCACGCTCATGTTCGCCAAGACACGGCGAACAATATGGACACAACACGAGACACACGACCCAAAAAGGACACTGCTACTCACGTGTCCGTCGATCGGTGGCTGTCGAAGGGTCTGGACGGCGGCGGAGGCGTCGTCGTCGCGGCGCTCCGTTGGCGCTCGACTCGCCTTGTCACGGCGAACCTATCGGTGGTGGTTGCGGGCGGTGGTACTCGGCGTGGGGGCGGCGCTGGGGGTCTGCCGGACGGTCGGCTCGCGCGCGGCGCGCGCTCGGCCAGGGCGGTGCGGTGGATGGACTCGCGCGACGGCGACGCCGATTAGGTCCTCTCTCCCTCTCTCTCTCTCTCTAATGATTGGATTTTTGGGGAAAAGGCGGGGTGGTAGTGTTCTGGTGGTGGCGGCGGTGGTTTATGGCGGTGGTGATGGGGTTGGGGATGATGAACGGGACGGCAGCGGTGGTTTACAGTGGTGGCGGTGGTGATGTGTTTGATGGCAGTGGTCGGGTGGTGGGGTGTTGGATCTGATGGTGGCGGTGGTGGCGAAGGTGACTACGGTGGTGGTGGCGGCTAACGGTGATGGTGGTGGCTAACGGTGGTGGCGGTGTCGTGGATCTCCGGCGATGGCCGGAGACGCAGGGGGTGGTCGGGATTGCAATAGCAGGGGTGTGGGCTGTAGGAAATTTCTAAGGATTTGGGGATTTTGTGTATGTGGGTCTTGGGAAGTGTGTTATTTATAGGAGAAGTGGAAGGAAACCCTAAAATGTACGTGTAATAGGAAAAAAATAGGAAAATAGTAGAATCTACTAACTACTAACCCAATGCTAACTGCTAACAATTAGTACTAAAATAATATTAGCTATAATTAATAATTAATTACTAGTTACTACTAATTAACAAATGGCTAATTACAATTTAGCCGAGATTTTTCTAATTAATAAAATAATACTAATATATTCACTTAATTATTTAAATATATAACAATCATTTATTTACTAAATAATATATTTTGAAATTTCAAAATTCAATAACCGTTTTTCCATATAGAAAAATAATTAAAACTTATTGATTCAAGAAAATGACAGAGAAATTCCAATAGGACAAAATCGCTTAAAATAGTAAACCAAAGCCACAAGGACCGATAGCAATCACGGTCAAATTTGTTTTCCCAAAAATTAGAAGTTGCACGCTCTTCAGATTTAGAAAATTCAAAGTTTTGAAAAATATGAAATAAAATAAAATTACAAATTTTGAAAATATCCAAGAATTCAATTAACGGAGGTTACAGCGCCAGTCGAATGGCTGCAGGGATTATGTCCTGATCACCATGTCGTACCGTAGATTAATGCAAGTGGAGCTGGAGCCTGAGCCAAAATACAGAATATAAATACAAAATACAAAATCCAATTCCTGGGTTCGCCGACCCCCTCGGTGGAACACTCAACACCGCACACACAATACATTCCAGAATATACAAAAAATATAAAGAAAAAAATAATATCCGCAAAGAACAATATCAATAATAATATCCTCAACAAACCAAATCATATCTGCAAATACGTACAAACTCAGTATCCTCAATGAAAAAACTGAATATCCCCAAATACGTACAAAGTCAAAAATATAGTACAGTCCAAAAATACAAAAATGAAACTACTGATCGCCTGGAGCTGGAGCTGGAGCTGGACACGGTGCTAGAGCCGGAGCTGGAGGAGCGCCACCAGATGACGCACAAATACCGCTCGAGTGAGCCAAAGGCATGCAGCCACTTCCTCCCTCCATTCTCCCTCTCCCTCTCTCATGCTATCAACGTCACAACTTTTCCAGTGTTTCCCTCTAATGTTGATGAATACAAAAATCAAAGACCCCCCTCTCCTTTCTCACTCTTCACAGTTCTCACAACAGGAAGGATCAGTGTTTTCTAGTTCTCTTCCATCCATCCATTCCTCCGTTCTGATCAAGCCTCTTCCTTCTCCTCTCCTCCACCATGGCTCTGGACCCATCTGCTCCTCCTACTTCCTTCTTCTTATTTGACTCTCTCAGCCACATATGATATCCAGCTCAAGTGTAGAGGCAGGAGAGAAGAAGTGGGCAGGAAGAGGAGGGAGAAGCAGCACAGCCGGCGGCATGACCTGGAGGAAGTACAGAGGTTTTATTCAACATCCGTAGGAGAACTATAAGGATATATTTTTTCATATATCACCTTGTCAAAGACCCTTAATATGACAACCATGTTACCACGGTGTCGGAAGACTAACATGTCATAATTTTTTAAGCCGTGTATTTTGACATAATCCTTCCAACTCTTTTCTCCTATGTAGTAATCTTGTATTTCTTTATGAAATACAAGATTACTATATTAGAGGAAAGAGTTGGAAGGATTATGTCAAAGCACACGGCTTAGAAAATTATGACATGTTAATCTTTCGACACTGCGGTAACATGATATTCACATTAAGGATCTTTGAAAAGGTGACAAATTGTGAAAAGATATATCCTTATAGTTCTCCTACGGATGTTGAAGAAAACCTATGTACTTCCTCCAGGTCTTGCCGCCAGCTGTGCTGCTTCCCCCTCCTCTTCCTGCCCACTTCTTTTCCCCCGCCTCTACACTTGAGCTGGATATCATATGTGGCTGAGAGAGTCAAATAAGAAGAAGGGAAGTAGGAAGGAGCAGATGGGTCCAGAGCCATCGTGGAGGAGAGAAGAAGGAAGAGGCTTAATCAGAACGGAGGAATGGATGGATGGAAGAGAACTAGAAAGCACTGATCCTTCCTGTTGTGAGAACTATGAAGAGTGAGAAAGGAGAGGGGGTCTTTGATTTTTGCGTTCATCATCATTAGAGGGAGCAACACTGGAAAAGTTGTGACGTTGATAGCATGAGAGAGGGGAGGGGGAATGGAGGGAGGGAAGTGGCTGCATGCCTTTGGCTCACTCGAGCGGTATTTGTTCGTCAGATAAAATACAAAAATTGATTTTCCTCCAAGTGTGAGAACGGATGGCTCAGAACACAACCCAAAATTCATTCTAGCATACATTAGTGTGAATCATCTATGTTCTGTACATATGGTGTAGTATACGTTCTTATCGAATCTAGTATCTAGTATCTGAAGAATGTAACAGAATCAAGATGAACTCACATAATGTAATACTAAAACATCTCTACTACTATATAAGATATAGTGATAGGTTGTCGTATCATCATTGTCGAGGAATGAGGGTCGAAGGACAGTCAACTTTATTTACGGCTACATAGTTTCTGCCTCGCCAGTCGGATGGCTGCAGGAACTATGTCCTGATCACCATGTCGTACCGTAGATTTATGCAAATGGAGCTGGAGCTGGAGCCAAAATACAGAATCCAAAATACAAAATACAGAATCCAATCCTTGGGTTGCCGAAATACAAAAACAAAGATTGACACACAGTTCTAATTCATATGTGTTTTAAGTGTGAGAACGGACTGCTCAGAACACAACCCAAAATTTATTCAGCATACATTAGTGTGAATCATCTATGTTCTGTACATATGGTGTAGTATACGTTCTTATCGAATCTAGTATCTGAAGAATATAACAGAATCAAGATGAACTCACATAATGTAATACTAAAATATCATCTACTACTATATAAGATATAGTGATAGGTTGTCGTATCATCATTGTCGAGGGATGAGGGTCGAAGGACAGTCAACTACATCTACGGCTACATAGGTTTTGCCTCGCCAGTCGAATGGCTGCAGGGACTATGTCCTGATCACCATATCGTAGTCCAATACAATCCAGAGATTGACACAGTACTAATTCATATATGTAGTCCAATACAAATAGTCTAATACAAAAACAAGCCACAATACAAATAGTCCAATACAAATAAGTACTAATAGCTAATGAGAACCACGCAGCTCACACAAACGCTCTGTGATACGATCACGCAACCACCTCGAATAAGTGGGATCGACGGCGGCAGGAGAGATGTAGTCCCTTGCAAGTGCTGCATGAATAGAACTCCCGGTCTCACTAGCTACCGGTGCTGGATGAATAGAACTTCCGGTCTCACTAGCTACCGGTGCCACTTCCTCCTTAACAGTAGGAGGAGCCACCTCAGCATTCACTATTTTCCTCAAACGACGTATCGTTCCTCGGGTCATGGGTGCCATCTGGTAAAATCAATATTCACAGGAGGGAGCAGTTGAAAATGAATGAGAGAACTATCAGAGAATCACATAAAACTAACTAGAACTGAAATATAGTAATTGACAAATAAATGAGAGAACTATCAGATGTGATACTTGAGTATCAATGCGATACTCGAGTATCGGTATTGTGATTGCGATACCAATACACATAGGAATGGTCTGATACTCAGAGTATCGGTATCGGACCATTCCGTATTGCGAGGGGAACAACACTATAGCATTGATAGCGAGATAGATAGAGAGAGACACAACTAAGTAGCACTTGAACTTTAACTAAGTAGCACTTGTAACTAATGTACAAAATCACCTATTGATACGATGCAATGATCGATTTTAATTATAGTAATACAAAATGACAAAAATATAATACGTATAAAGAATTAGAAAACTTACATAAGCTTTGGCAGCCATCTTCTTCGTTATCTCTGTCCAGGAATCCGCTCTGAGTCAATCCTTTTCCCCGGAGCTCGAGTGGGCATCCTTGAGTAGAGCTCGAGCGAGAGGTTCCTGACAGCATGGTGGTCTCCTTGTCAAAGGATTCTGCTCGTCCCACAACCAATCGAAAATTTCTTCATTTCTAATATCTTGAATATGAAACTCTTTTTCACATTGGTTCTTATATACCAGAAGTTAGAGCCAAATATGAAGCAGAGCTTCATATTCAAGAGATTAGAAATGAAAAAAAATTTGATTGGTTGTGGGACGAGCACGGATACTTTAACAAAGGAGACCACCATGCTGTCAGAAACCTTTCACTCGAGCTCTACATGAAGGATGTCCACTTGAGCTCCGGGGCAAAGTTTTGGCTCAGAACAAGAATCTGTTGACGGAGCACATCTACCATGCTTTCAAAAAAAAAAATAGTAACGGTGAGAGACCCATCTGAGTAGGACATATACTCTGATAATATCTCCTCCAACACTCAATCCCACAACTGATATCATTCTTGTAAAGGTGATCTCTCAGAGTATACATCCTACTCAGATGGATCTCTCAGAGTATCCTCTCCAGTTGGTTGTCGAGCCATAGGGTACATAATCCAAAATACAGAATCTAAAATACAAAATACAGAATCCAATCCCTGGGTTCGCCGAAAATACAAAAACAAAGATTGACACACAGTTTTAATTCATATGTGTTTTAAGTGTGAGAACGGATGGCTCAGAACACAATCCAAAATTCATTCTAGCATACATTAGTGTGAATCATCTATGTTCTGTACATATGGTGTAGTGTACGTTCTTATTGAATCTAGTATCTAGTATCTGAAGAATGTAACAGAATCAATATGAACTCACATAATGTAATACTAAAATATCATCTACTACTATATAAGATATAGTGATAGGTTGTCGTATCATCATTGTCGAGGGATGAGGGTCAGAGGAAAGTCAACTTTATATATGGCTACATAGTTTCTGCCTTGCCAGTCGAATGACTGCAGGGACTATGTCCTGATCACCATGTCGTACTATAGTTTCTGCCTCGCCAGTCGAATGGCTGCAGGGACTATGTCCTGATCACCATGTCGTACCATAGTTTCTGTCTCGCCAGTCGAATGGCTGCAGGAACTATATGTCCCGATCACCATGTTACCAATTAACCAACCAACAAAACTACTTGTTACAAATATCGGCACTATCGGCGCGTTCGAATCGGAGTATCACATTTTTTGGTGTCGGAAAACAAATAATTATTACTAAATTATCAAATTTTTCGGCACTATCGGTGCCCCTGACCAAGCCCCCCTACACCACCCCTAACCCGAACCCTAACCCTCCCCTCCCCCCTGCTCCCCTCCCCCAGCCGCCCCTACCCCCTGCTCCCCTACCCCAGCCGCCCACACATACCCACCCTAACCCGAACCCTACTTACTATTTTCCTTAGGGTCTCATGCTATATGCTTTACAGGAAGGGTATCGAGTATTACCAATCCCTAGGTTAATTTCTTGGATTGACAGGGATATTTGAAATTAGGAGGAATACCTGGTATTACGAAAATCGAGATTAGAAAACTCCTCGGATCTCCTCCTCTGGATTTATGGGACAGGGCAGAGGCAACTTGCTAGGGTTTGTATGCTAAAAAGAGAATTGACTGCCTTGTTTTTTATATACATATTCAGTTGGTGATGAAAAATGATAGGGAGGTTGGATTTAAACTAGGATTTGGATTTAATCCCCAAGGATTTGTACCACTCTGTACATGGAACAGGGTCCAGAGTAGAAGGGGTCGTCTATTGCTAAAGTTTAGACAACAGCTGAACATTTGAAATTCAACTCTTCCATTTAAACCCTTGCTAATTACATATTTCAGTCCTATTGATTTCATGGCTGTTTGTGTGACTAACCAATGAAAAAAATAACTATTTAAGGCAAAAAATTTAAAAGAGCAAGAGTTCTAAGTAAGGATGTTAGGTTTAGGGATTTACACTCCCCCCCCACACACACACACACCCCCACCCACCCCCCTAACCCGAACCCTAGCTCCCCTCCCCCCCAGCCCCCCTCCTCACCCCCAGCCGCCCTCACCCCCTGCCCCCCCCCCAGCCACCCCCACTTACCCTCCAACCACCCGCATCCCCCCTGCCCCTCCCTCCGAGCCACCCGCACACCCCCAACAACCAAAATAGAGAGAGAGAGAGAGGGAGGGGGAGAGTCACGTACCGGAGAGGGAGGAGAGTCACCGGAGAGAGTGAGAGTCGCCGGAGAGAGTGAGAGCGCCGGAGGAAGGGATGAGAGAGAGTGAGAGAGTAAAATAGGGGGAAATGAATCGGTGGGGGGAATATAATTAGAATTTAGCGACGTTCATACTAACGTCGCTAATTTAGTCGCTATTAGCGACGTCATAGCGACGTTTCGCGACGACTAGCTCATGTAACTAATATACGTCGTTGTCACGTCGCTATTTTCGTCGTTAGTAGCGACTGTTAGCGACGTTTCAATTATACGTCGCTAATGTCAACAATTTAGCGATGTTTTACGAACGTCGCTAATTTACGTCGCCAATTGAGCAAATTTTAGTAGTGTAGGTTAATCCATCAAATTTTGGAATTTTTTAAACGGCGGTGCTACGTTGTCTGTAGGCTTGGATCATAGTCCTGGTCTGCGGACCACATGTCGCTGTTTCACTGGAGGGAGGACGGATGGACCCGAAGTTTTGAAAGGGAGGGGGGGCAGTGGGCGGGGGGGTGGTATCTACCAAACATACTAGATATAGAAACCACTATAGCATGTAGATTTAGTACAGCCGTGATTTACGGACCGAGGAAACCGTGCGTCATCTCGAGGCTAACGTGGTGACCTTCCATTGGACCCAGGGTGGAACCCATGTTTGCAGGAGAGGAATTCGGTCCAATAGAGAACCATCACTTCAACCTCGGCTGGTGTACAGTTACCCTCTCGATTCAACAGAAATTTTTATTTGTACAAACCAGATCCAAGTCCAACAATGTCATATAAAAAAAATCCGGTTGATTTATAATCTGGTTCAGTTTGGTTCAGCATAAAGATGGGTTCAATCGACCTACTGGACTGACAAATTGTGCAAGCATAAGTTCAACATTGGGATGTTTTAGACTTCATAAATTCAACAATATCCCACCCTCGACAATGTTGTTTTCTTCATCCAGATCGCCATGTTATTACCATTGCACCTATCAGATATTGATCTTGATATTCTCTCACCCTTACACCATATGTAAGACCAGTCCAGAGGTAAGTTCGACAAGACTTCGGATTTGGACAACTCTCCTCTGCTTAGGACAATCCTCTATGTCCAACATGACCTGCAATAGGTCGGATTTTCAGATGAATCAATGACCATTTTGTTGGGAAAGAAATGCGGAAACCTTTCCCCAAACCGGAGAGTACCTGCGAGAGGACCGAGCAATACAACGCACGAACCCAAAAATAATCCACGCAGACACAGAGAATTTTTGACGTGGAAACCCTTGCGGGAAAAAACCACGGGACGATCGGAGTCCAACCCTGAGAAGCCTCCACTAATGGAATAGAAGAATTACACCCTCTACAAACTCCTCCCGATCCAAATCGGATCCCCACAACACTCAGAGATAAGAACAATGATTACAAGGCTACGAAGAGCGAGAACGACGAGTAGAGATTACCCGAACATGATCTCCTTCGAATAGCGACCTTCAATCCTCCGTCTTCTTCTCCGAAGTTGTAATGGCACTCTTGCCTCCTTCCTCTCTCAAACTTGTGTTGTCCAATGCGTTGCAATATTAAATTAGGGTTGAGAAATCTCAATATAACTCCCTAATCCCGCAACCAACCTGGACCGTTGGATTAGATCCAACGATGAAAACTCATCCAGAAATTCGCTTCAGCCCCCGACGACACAGAGTTCGGCCAGAACTCTGTATCGAGCATCCAGAACCTCATGCCACAATGCTGGAGTGGCCAAACCGAGTTCGGCCCGAACTCGCCATGGGACCGAGTTCGGCCCGAACTCAGATCCCCTGTTCCAGAACCTCCCATCTGGGCAGCAACAGCAGCAGCGACTCCGCGTCGCCTACTTCCCGAGCTTCTTCGACACACGAACGGCGCTCGTCGCACTCCGGGGCCTTCTCCACATAGGTTGGGAACCCCACCCACTCCAACAAATCTCCCCCTTCACAACTATGGAGAGGATGTCGTCATCCCGATGACCTGTCTGCAGTACTCAAACTTTCCCCTTGGTAGAATCTTCGTGAATATATCAGCTCCGTTGTAAGCCTCCGTCGCCGTAATGTACTCTGCCTCTGTCGTCGACAAGGCAACACACTTCTGCAACCGCGACTGCCATGACACCGCTCCTCCCGCAAACATCATCACGTAGCCTGAAGTCGATCGCCTCGTGTCTACATCTCCAGCCATATCAGCGTCGGTATACCCAACCAGCTTTGGCTCGTCACCACCAAAGGAAAGTCTCCAACCAGCAGTGTCCTGAAGATATCGTAGAATCCACTTGACCGCACTCCAATGTACCCTTCCAGGATTTGAAAGATACCTGCTAACCGTACCAACTGCATGAGCAATATCTGGCCTCGTACACACCATAGCATACATCAGGCTTCCCACAGCTGAGGCATATGGAACCCGCTCCATATCTTCCTTTTCGTCCTCGGTAGATGGATACTGTTCCTCAGTGAGCTTAAAGTGAGCCGCGAGGGGGGAACTCACTTTCTTCGACCCGTCCATCCCGAAACGCTGAAGTACCCGGTGAATGTACTTCTTTTGGGACAAGTGTAGCAGCTTGGACTCTCTCTCTCTCGGCTGATCTCCATCCCAAGAATAGTCTTCGCTGTGTCCAAATCCTTCATAGAGAAGGCCGCACCCAGTTGGCGCTTCAACTCCGCTATCCTAGTGGCATTCCGACCCACTAATAGCATATCATCAACATAGAGCAACAAAATGATGAAATCATCATCGGCAAAATACCTCACAAATGCACAATGATCCGACGTCGTCCGTGCATCACCATGCTCCCCCATAAACGACTCGAACTTCCTGTACCACTGCCTCGGAGCCTGCTTCAGACCATACAAGCTCTTCCTCAACCGGCAGACCAAATGTGACTTGTCCTTCTCACAGAATCCCTCTGGTTGCTCCATGTACAACTCCTACTCAAGATCACCGTGGAGGAATGCCGTCTTCACGTCCATCTGCTCGACCTCCAAGTCGAAACTGGCTGCTAATGCTAGCACCACCCCGAATAGACGAATGCTTGACGACAGGCGAAAAGATCTCATCATAATCCACGCCTTTCCGCTGACCGTAGCCTTTGACTACCAGCCTCGCTTTGTATCGAGGGCGAGTAGCATCATCCGTCTGCTTTACTCTGAACACCCATCGATTCTTCAAAGCCTTCTTGCCCTTTGGCAACCGCACCAGATCATAAGTGGAATTGGTGTGCAAGGAACCCATCTCCTCCTGCATAGCCACCATCCACTCCTGCCTGTGTTCGTCTTCCATAGCCTCTGCGAAACTTTCGGGCTCCCCCCCGTCAGTCAATAGCACATACTCATCCGGTGAGTATCTCGTAGATGGTCGACGATCCCTGTCACTCCTTCTCAGTGGAGCCACTGGTGCTGGCTGTATATCGACAGCCTCCGCCCCTTCAGGAACTACCTCTCCGGCATGCTCATCCTCCTGAGGGACACCCTGACCACCATCAGCAGGCTGATGATCAAGGTTGGGAGCAACTCCATGTACCGGCTCCCCCATAACTGGATCCTCTGCGATGTCCTCTGGAAACTGCTCGAAGCGAAATGACTCTAACTCAGGCAATTCCTCAGCCTCAGAAGGCGTCTCGGAATCCTGAGTATTGGTCATGGTCTGATCCTCGACGAACACCACGTCCCTGCTTCTGTAGAGCTTTCCTTCCACTGGGTCATAGAGTCTATAGCCAAACTCATCCCGACCATAGCCGACAAAGACGCATCGCCTCGTCTTCGACTCAAGTTTGGTGCTCTCGTCCTTCGGTACATGCACGAAGGCTTTACAACCAAACGCCCGCAGGTGATTGTATGACGGCGCTTTGTCGTACCATACTTTGTCAGGCACATCACCCTGCAAAGGAGCACTAGGAGACAAATTAATAATATAAGCAGCTGTGAGAAGAGCCTCACCCTAATAACTGCCCGGCAAGTTTGCTTCTGACAGCAAACACCGCACCCTCTCCATCAGTGTCCTGTTCATGCGCTCCGCTACACCATTGAGCTGAGGTGTCTTTGGCGGAGTCTTCTGGTGTCGCATCCCCTGCTCTCTGCAATACGCATCAAAGGGACCGATGTATTCGCCGCCATTGTCGGACCGAACACACAACAACTTCTTGCCCGTCTCCCTTTCAACAGAGGCCTAAAACTCCTTGAAAGTAGGCAGCACCTGATCCTTGGTCTTTAAGGCATAGACCCAAACGTTCCTGGAACAGTCATCAATAAAGGTTACAAAGTAAGAAGCACCACCAAGATATTTTACCTTCATAGGACCGCAGACATCCGAGTGAATCAACTCGAGCAACGCCGGCTTCCTCGAACTTGGGTGACTTTGGAAAGACACCCTATTTTGCTTCCCAGCTAAACAGTGCGTGCATTTCTCCAACTTTGTAGTCTTGAGCCCTGGAATCACCTTCCTGTTCACCAAGTAGCTCATCCCCTTCTCGTTGATATGGCCGAGCCGCCTGTGCCACAACTCAGTAGACGCATCACTGACTGCGTTCACCTCCTGTGCCCCCTCTGCGCTCCCCTCCATATAGTAGAGACCGGACTTCTTGCTCCCTCTGGCAATCACCATCGAACCTCTGGAAAGCTTCCACTGACTGTTCCCGAAGAGACTGAAGAATCCCTCGTCATCCAACCTTCCAACCGACACCAGGTTGAAACGGATATCAGGGACATGACGAACATCCTTGAGAACAAGAACCGCACCCGTCTTCGTTCTCAAATGCACATCCCCAACGGCAACCGCCTTCGACACATCTCCGTTGCCCATCTTCAACATGCCGCAGTCGCCTGTCGTGTAAGTGGCAAACAGTGCCCTATTATGAGATACATGTGCTGAAGCCCCTGAGTCCACCAGCCAAGAATTGTCATCGCAGGCGAGGTTAGTAATGACCTCATCACCTACGACGATCACATCGCCTCCATGCACCGAGGCCGCCGCTGTAGTGTTCTCTTCTTGCTTCCCCTTGTCGCCCTTCTTCTCTCTCTTCCAAGCGAAACAATTCCGCTTGATATGGCCCTTCTTACCGCAATGGTAACACTCTGAGTCCTCGTAACGACCCTTGGACTTTCCCCTGCTCTTGTCTCTGCCACCACCTGGACCCCTGCTTTTGCCCCTTCCGCGGCTCTCTGAAACCAATGCCTCTGAGTGGTGGGATGTAGATGAAGTGCCCTGAGAACGTCTCCGCATCTCTTCATTCAACACCCCGCTCTTGGCAAACTCCAGACTGACCACGCCCTCTGGAGCAGAAGCGATCATAGATACTCGTACGGTCTCCCACGAGTCTGGCAAAGTACACAGCAGCCACAGTCCCTGAACTTCGTCGTCGAACTTGACTCCCATAGAAGATAGCTGGTCAACCACGCCCTGGAACTCACTCAAGTGATCCGAAATAGACGCTCCATCCTTGTATCGCAGACCCATCATCGTCCGGATCAGGAACAACTTGTTTACCCCGGTCTTCTTCGCATACAAGGATTCCAGCTTATCCCAAAACGTCTTCGCGTGCTCAATATTGGCAACGTGATTATACACGTTCTCGTCTACAAACTGCCGTATGTACCCACAAACCTGTATATGCTCGAATGTCCAGTCCTCCTCGGATTTATCACTGGGCTTCTCGGATGCAAACACGGGTAGATGCAGCTTCTTGACAAACAGCAAATCCTTCATCTTGCTCCGCCAATAATGATAGTTTGTGCCATTAAGATTCACCATGCGCACCGGCTTCGCGTCCATCTCTCCTCTCAGGTTTCTCTGTCAACTACTGACACTCCTTTGAACCCAAAGCTCTGATACCACTCTGTTGGGAAAGAAACGCGGAAACCTTTTCCCAAACCGGAGAGTACCTGCGAGAGGACCGAGCAATACAACGCACGAACCCAAAATCAATCCACGCAGACACAGAGAATTTTTGACGTGGAAACCCTTGCGGGAAAAAAACCACGGGACGATCGGAGTCCAACCCTGAGAAGCCTCCACTAATGGAATAGAAGAATTACACCCTCTACAAACTCCTCCCGATCCAAATCGGATCCCCACAACACTCAGAGATAAGAACAATGATTACAAGGCTACGAAGAGCGAGAACGACGAGTAGAGATTACCCGAACACGATCTCATTCGAATAGCGACCTTCAATCCTCCGTCTTCTTCTCCGAAGTTGTAATGGCACTCTTGTCTCCTTCCTCTCTCAAACTTGTGTTGTCCAATGCGTTGCAATATTAAATTAGGGTTGAGAAATCTCAATATAACTCCCTAATTCCGCAACCAACCTGGACCGTTGGATTAGATCCAATGATGAAAATTCATCCAGAAATCCGCTTCAGCCCCCGACGACACAGAGTTCGGCCAGAACTCTGTGTCGAGCATCCAGAACCTCACGCTACAATGCTGGAGTGGCCAGACCGAGTTCGGCCCGAACTCGCCATGGGACCGAGTTCGGCCCGAACTCGGATCCCCTGTTCCAGAACCTCCCATCTGGGCAGCAACAGCAGCAGCGACTCCGCGTCGCCTACTTCCCGAGCTTCTTCGACACACGAACGGCGCTCGTCGCACTCCGGGGCCTTCTCCACATAGGTTGGGAACCCCACCCACTCCAACACATTTTACAATAAAATCAAGAGACAATCAAAATTAGCTCCGACGAGACCTGACTGGAGACAATCATTCGTGTAACAGTAATCACAAATTTGAGGCCCTTAGGAATGATTTAGACTTGATGCAGCAAAAGGATGTGAATCGTAGCAAAAGGCTTCAGATAAACCCAAAGACGAGCATGTGGCCGTAATTTGGGTCACAACTTTTTATAGGTACAGATCCCAGCTAATAACAGAACGTTTATTGGGCCGTGTCGGCTATAAATGACAGATGCAAGAAAAATCAATAGGAGATGACAAATGGGATGTGATAGCAAGAATTGTTATGGGTATTCTCGTACAAGTATGCTACGAGGCTAACCCTAAATTGATTTCCAAACAACAAAGTATAACTTGTTAAAGAGATTAAAATTTCAGCAGTGTTAAACTGATATTAAAATTCAGCAGTAGAACTGCTATAAGAAATCAGCAATAGAAACTCCTAAGCAGAATAATCTTTTACAAAAATTAAAGCAATAAAATATATTAATAGTTCGCTAAAAGAATTAGTAAAACTGTTGGAGGTAATCAAAATTATCATTGCTCAAAGTAAAATTACATCGACTTCTAGTCGGCTTGCTCACAGGAACAAGTAAATTTCAATTACACTGTCTGTCAATCCAACTTCTAGAACGCTCGGTAACAAGCGATGATGTATTGATGCAAATGCTCAGACAAACACTGTTGTTGTACTACCACCCGAGGCTAGTCGCTGAGCCACCCGTGCGCCTAGAGGCAAAGGAGATTTTTCATGGTGATAAAAATAATTGTTGATTGTGGAAGTTGAACCTAACTTACCATTTGAACTAACACAATGTATGTGTATATATACTTTGATAAATGAAGAATCAAATATTCAAATGTATGCACATGAAATTTGTTCCAAAATAAAATTATGAGGCCAGATTATTACATTACTAACCCCACTAAGGATAAGATAAAACCTTGATGATAGCAAGGAAAAGGTTGGCTATCAAAGTAGCAGTCAGTATAAATCAACATATATAGTCCATGGAACATGAGTTGCAAGAAATCATGCCACAACGAGTCAAAATCAGCATCATGAAAATGAAATATGAGTTGCAACAAATGGCGAAGAGCGACAAAGCAATAGTCGTGTCCTTGCAATTCGTCCTCTAGTCTTTCATTGAACGTGCAAAATAGACATAGCAGCTACTGATCATTTATTATGGCTAGCTATGCCGAACAGAAATAAACTGGTGAATAATTTATGAGCTTGTCTTGTTGTATCCTAGTTGGCCATAGCACAACTTCTTGAGTTGCACTAACATGCAAGCTGCAAGTAGCCAAGTTCCAAAATATGTTGAATTTCTATCCCAAGTCATGTTCGTAGAGTAGTGGTGAGCATCATTCGGTTTGGGACAGAGAACCAAATTAAATAAAAGATTCGGCTCGATTTGATAAAATTTTGATTTACTATATTATGCTATTCAACTTCGATCTCGTTCAAAAATCGAATAAAACTTATATAATTATATAAATAATCTCAATTTTATTAATATAATGTATTTTAAAAATAATAATTATATATACGTTTTTTAAAGTTCAACTTTAATAATATAAGAAGTAGTTCAACTATTATAACTTTGAAATACAAAATATATGTATAAAAATTATATTTTTTATATGATGTAACCACAATTTTAACCTCGGACCGGACACATTAAACAATAAAAATAGCTCAATCGAACAAACCGAATCGATTATCGGTTCAGATCAATTTCGGTTATGACTAATTTTGATTTGGTTTCGATTTTCGATATTTAGAAATTCGATTTATTCGATTTGAACTATTTCGATTCGTTGAAACAGGCACTCGTATGGTATAGTGTCTGATTAAAAAGGAAACAAAGGGTGGGCAAGTAAGCACTACTTTGTGCTCCAAAAATAGTAAGTTTGGGTTGTAAACTAATTTTGGTAGATCCTTTAACTTCTATTGGGGGCTGGTCCTGGATTCACTCGTGATGTCGACCTCTTGCGGGTCACACTGGATCTGGAAGTTGCCCTAAGTAGAAAAAGGACTGTCAAAATTCGAATTCTTGCCGGTCTTATCCCTAGACCGGCCGTGTTATGGGCTGGTGAGGCAGGGTGTGTCAATATGTTTGTTTCTTGGACTCAGAGCTTGCGTGTATGCAATTCCAAGCCTCACCGCCAAGCTAAACAAAAGCACTATCAAACTAAAAAAATTTGCTGCAATCAAATTGTTCAGCAATTGAGAACTATCAATGATTGGGCCAAGTTATGTTTACTAGGTCTAGAGTACTGGGCCTTGTCTCTCCAGCAAAACAATGCTATAATCATCCACATACCGGGTTTATAATGTAAGGTTAATAGGAAGAAATCAAAGGTTGGGAGGGATAATTAAAATGGAACAAAGAATTCATTGTTTGAAGGGAAACTAGAATTGTAGAATAGTATATTTCTTCTTGTCGTTTCATCATATGGCAAGGGCCATATATATAGGTAAAAGGGGCAACCCAAGGGTCATGAGTTACATAACCCAAAGGTCATGAGTTATATGATCCCAAGGGTCATGTGTAACTCATGACATAATGGTGAATATATAAGGGTTTCATAACACTCCCCCTTATTCATCCATTTCCTTGGATCCACTTATGAAATACTTCAGGATTCAATAAGCTAATGGGGTGGATACTGTTGGATCCAGAGTAAACTTAGTTTGCCTCATTAAAATCTTGGCTGTGGAAAACCCAGTGGGAAAAACCATCAGTCCTAAGGAAAAAGAGTACAATCCTATAGTTTTACTCCCCCTGATCTATACAAGCTTCAGGCTTGCAGGTCTTTTAGTTGCCTCATCCCTATTCCTCTTACAAGCTTTACAAAAGTACATCGTGGCAGTGTTTTGGTAAACAAATCTGCTAAGTTATTACAAGATTGAATTTGTTGTATTTTGACTTGTCCCTTCACTTGAAGGTCGTGCGTCCAGAAGAATTTGGGGGATATGTGCTTCGTCTTGTCACTCTTCATGTATCCTTTCTGAAGTTGAGCTACGCATGCTGCATTATCTTCAAAAAGGGTAGTAGGCTCAAGTTCACCAGTCCTCAGGCCAGTAGATGCCAAAATGTGCTGAATGACGGAGCGAAGCCAAACACACTCCTTGCTTGTTTTATTGATTGCCAGGAGTTCAGAATGGTTGGATGAGATAGCCACACTGGTCTGTTTGACGGACCTCCAGGAGATAGCCGTACCACCGAAAGTAAATACAAATCCAGTTTGTGATTTCTCTGTGTGGGGATCTGATCTATAACTTGCATCTGAATAACCAAGTAAAGTAGAAGACCCACTATTCGGGTAATATAGTCCTAGGTCTATAGACCTTTGGAGGTAGCGCAGAAGATGCTTCACTCCATTCCAGTGGCGCTTTGTGGGCGCTGCACTGTATCTGGCTAATAAGTTAACTGAAAACGCTATATCAGGACGCGTACAGTTAGCCAGATAGAGTAGTGCCCCAATGGCACTTAGGTAAGGTACTTCAGGACCTAATGATTCATCCCCCTCTTCTAGTGGACGGAAAGGGTCCTTCTTTACGTCCAATGATCGAACGACCATTGGTGTACTAAGGGGATGGCATTTATCCATGTAGAATTGTTTAAGTAATCTTCGTGTATATGTAGATTGGTGTAACAGGATACCACCCTTTAGGTGTTCGATCTGTAAGCCAAGGCAATACTTTGTTTTGCCTAGGTCTTTCATTTCAAAAGTTGTCTTAAGGCTTTCAGATATCTCAGTGATCTCTGCAGGAGATCCAATAAGATTTAAGTCGTCAACATAAACGGCGACTATAACAAATCATGTTCCCGATCTTTTTATAAAGATACACGGGCAGACTTTATCATTAGTAAATCCTTGCGTAGCAAGAAACTCACTTAGTCTGTTATACCACATTTTTTCTGATTGTTTAAGACCGTACAATGATCTTTGTAACCTTACAGAATAGGTGTCCCGAGGTCTATCTGTTTTCTCTGGTGAAATTTTATATCCTTCAGGGAGTTTCATATAGATATCTTTATCTATATTGCCATAAAGATATGCAGTCACAACGTCCATGAGCTGCATTTCTAGGCTTTTCAGAGAAGATAGGCTGATCAAGAATCTGAAGGTATTCCCATCCATGACCGGAGAATATGTTTCTTCATAATCTATTCTCGGTTTCTGGGAGAAACCTTGTGCTACAAGGCGTGCTTTGTAGCGCACAACTATGTTGTGTTCATTTCTTTTTCTTGTGAAGATCCATTTATATCCCACAGGTTTTACACCTTCAGGTGTTTGGACTACATGTCCAAAGACTTCGCATTTCAAGAGTGAGTCCAGCTCTACTCCTATTGCCTCGTTCCACTTTGGCCAATCGCCTCTGCGTTTACATTCCGCTAGAGACCGTGGATCGATGTTATCGTCATTTTCAGTGACGTGAACAACAATATTGAACGAAAAATCGTCGTCGACGACTGTGCTTTTTCTGTTCAGTACCTCTCCAGTACGTACATAATTTAATAATATTTCTCCTGTTTGTTCCTCTTCAGGGAAAACTAGGAGGGGAGAGGTAGCTGATCTGAGCTCAGCATCCTGTGTTGGGATCTTCTTAATTTCTCCAGGGTTTTTTCTTTTACGAGGGACTTTGTCTCTCGAACCTGGTGGGCGTCCTCTTTTTAATTGAGGTATTGCCATTTCTGCTGCCGGCGGATTGCATCCATCTTTGGGGATGTCAATCCTAGCTGGCGTATTGGCAGCAGGGACGTGTGATCTGACAATCTTTTGGTTGTCAGTAAATGTATCCGGAAGTAGATGTACAGTGTTCTGAAGATGTAATATCTTCAGGATCTCATCTTCACATTGACTTGTACGTGGATCAAAATGAGACAAAGTTTTTGTGTCCCAAGAAATTGTCTTAGAAGCTTCTGGCTTCTTAGACTGTGTGCCCAGTTTAGGAAATAATCCTTCATCAAACTCACAGTCATCAAGACGTGCCTTAAATACGTCACCCGTCAGGGGTTCTAGGTATCTAATTATAGAGGGTGAGTCAAACCCAACATAGATACCTAATCGACGTTGTGGACCCATTTTGGTCCTCTGTGGGGGAGCAATGGGGACGTAAACAGCACAACCAAAAACTCTCAAATGTGAGATATTTGGAGGTGAACCATAAGCGAGCTGTATCGGAGATAGAATATGACCTCCAGAAGGCCGTATTCTAATAAGTGATGCGGCATACAATATAGCATGACCCCAAGCTTCCACAGTCAACTGTGACTGCATCAACAATGGACGAGCAATCCATTGTAATCTCTTAATAAGAGATTCTGCTAACCCATTCTGGGTGTGAACATGAGCTACAGGATGTTCAACTTCGATGCCAGTTGCTTGGCAATAGTCTTGAAAAACCTGTGAAGTAAATTCACCCGCTTATCAAGTCTTAATTTTTTGATATGGTTATCGGGGAAATGAGCCGCAACTTAATTATTTGTGCCAATAGCTTAGAAAAAGCTAAGTTGCGGGTGGACAAAAGGCACACATAAGACCATTTAGTAGATGCACTATAAGTACTATAAGTACCTAAATGGACTACTTGCGGGGTGAATAGGTCCGCAAATGTCTCCATGAATTCTCTCAGAAGCTAGGAGACTCTAGTCCCACTTTCAAAAGGGATGGTCTCGTTATAAGTTTGCCTTGAAACAAGGTAGACACGAGTAATCATACTTCTGAAGAATCTTTAGGTTCTGTAGGTTGTGTCCACTGGATTGGCTCATGATTCGTTTCATCATAGCTGATCCTGGGTGACCCAGTTTATTATGCCAAAGTTTAAATTTTGGCGATGAATGACACTTCTGGTGTACAATCATGTTAGCTTCTGTTGATTGAATATGAGTATGATAGAGA
>JANAVB010038361.1:0-27164 GCA_029216955.1 Iris pallida | reverse complement strand
TATGTGTTGTTGTATGTATGAATGAATTATTACATGTTTAATCTCATATTTTGTATTGGAGATGTGTTCTTAGAGTGTCTTATATATTATATATATATAGTGTAGAGAGTGAGTTCTTGATATATTATGTTAATACTTGTGTTCTTTTGTCTCAAAACTACCCAAATACGTCATGATTTTTATCCACGTTTTTAATTTCAGCCCTAACTTAGAAATTCATAACTTCTAGCTCAAGCTCGGTTTAATCTCCAGTTTTTTTTAAAAGAAGCGTATTGAAGTTAGCTTTCCAAAAATATGTATTAAAGGCCTAATTCTTTCTATAACTTTCTGGAGAATTATTTGAGTGTCAGCTGTACGAAAGACAAATGCGTTCTCGGTGTTTCGTGATTCTGGGAGTTTCCGAAACGAAAATGCGATCCGTTTGAAGTTTCGAAAGTTAACACATGATATAACATACTTAATCCTAAATTTTAATTTATGCTGAGATGGTACAGTATTGATTTTAGTAGGAGTTACTATTCGGCATATGTATTTTGTGCACCCTTGTGTGTAATATAATGTTCTATTGATTTAACCCATGTTAATATATATACATTATGTAATTAAATAGAGAATGCAAGCATGGTAAATATTTAAATAAATAATGTATGAGGTATAAGTATCCTATCTAATGTAAGCATGTATAAGTAGGGCTTGTATGAATATGTAGGTTCCATAGTATGTAATGTATGGTACATATAGTAGTGCAAGAGAATAAATAAATGATGAATGAATGCAAGCATGATGTAATGTAATAATAGATGTAATGTACAATATACAAGTTAATGGATGTAATGTTCTATGTTAACACAAATCCTATATTACCTCATGTACCCCCTTACACTATGTTGACACTATCACACTTAACACATTGTTCATTACACTTTGACACTCTTTGATATGTATACACTATGTATGCCCATTTAACCCTCACTTGCCCTTTGCCATGTTCACATATACACACATAGCTCAAATAAGTAATTATGAATATAGTTAACTTAGCTATGTATGTATATTATATATAGTAGCATATTGTGTTGTATATAAGTTATATAACCATTTGAAATGCCATGATTATAGACCTAATGGAATACCAATATATGCGTGTGTATATATGTGTAGACATATATAGCTTAAAGTAATAGATTACCTAGTGTATATCCAATGTGAATTCTTGCCTATTTGAGTATTGAATAATTGCATGTTATATAGAGTTGGGTGTATGTGGCTTGATAGCTTGTATGATGGTGCTTGTAGGATAGTCTGGTTAGGCCTAGTAAGACTTGCTGGTTAGGACATGACCTAGTTTGACCTAGTTTGACTAGTGCAGTTGACCAGAGTTGACCAAGGGTTAACTTTGGCCTAGTTTGACCTAGATTCATGTATAATGCATTGTAGTACTTTATATTACCCTTTTGGACATGTGACTGTGCTTCTAATTAGGAGCCAGACACCTCTCCTCGGACAGTTCTTTACCATGGACATCAGATATCAGGCGAGTACATTCTCTGATCATTTCATATCCTGTTAGAATTATTTTGCTTTAAATTACTTTACTGATACTGTCACGTGGTCACACGGATTGGTACTATATGATATTTTCATGAGATGTATCCCCCTCGGGAGCATCGGATACTGCATGTTTTGTGCGTTTCGAATCATCACGTATCTCTATGCTTCCTCTGATTCACGAATCGCTTGTGACTATGTACTCTCATGTTCACAGAGCCGTCATGAATCACCTTCACGTATTACTCATTTTATTAGCCATGTGAAGTTTCATGAATCTTAACATAACTGAACAGATCCTGTGTATTGATTGGGGATAGAGGAGTAGAAATAAACATGTGAATATTCCAAGTAGCTGTAGTCATGAATCACTCTCTTAGCTGTAGTCATGAATCTCCTATGCCATTTACATGTTTATATTTTACTCTGACTCACTAGTCACTGTTAGTTCTCTGTGTATAGTAGATATTTCTATTACAATTCTCTTTCTCTGTTTACATACTGTATTTCCTTCAGATCCTGTATCTTACTTTACTGCATGATTATATTTTCTAACCTGTTATGATCTGTTGAGATGTACTGTGCTCGCTCCAGTCCTGACTGGACCCGTTGATAAATTTTACAGATAGCCTGGAGGTTGCCTGCTAGCCTAGAGGAGACAGTAGAGGTTGCATAGATAGATAGAGTTTTTGCTTATAGTTTATTTTCAGTCATCTTGAGTTGTATTTATGGATTACTGTATTTGAGTTTTGAGATGTATTCTGAGTTTGTATCTTAGACACTTAGACTTCTATCTGTTGTATCTCTTTTCGATTTCATATTTTATCTATCTTCCTTTATGCTCTACCTTAGATGTGATTGAGTTTACATTCTGCTATGTCACCCCCATTTGGAGAGTATAAACTGTTTAGTCTTATACTGTTAGATGCATTGAGACCTAGGACAGCATTCTACCGCCGACACTGCGGCGTAGGCTGGGCGTTGTTACGTTCTCGTGCCCTAACTCTAGGGTGCGGGTCGTGACACGTTTTTAGTGGTGGCTCATGCAGGTCGAGATTCGCATTAGTACGATTTCGTAGTAGCACAACGACTTAGTTGTACTACTACGAGCCTGTTATAGGATATATAAATTAAGATGTTAGGATGAGAGGATACTCAATCACTGTTAGGATTCCTTGAGAGATTCCTGGGATGACCCTTGAGAATCTCATTTTGAATTTCGATTTAAACTCCTTTTCCTTGTTTTGATTCACCTTTTTCTTTGATTTGAATTTGATTTTGTGGATTCATTGTAGAACTTTGAATCCTGGTATTAGTTGATGATTTTGATAAAATTTTGTAGTTGTTGATTTAATTTTGTATTTAGATTAATATTTTCAAATTCAAGGTACTCAATCACACTTAGGATTCTTTGAGAGATTTCTGGGACGATCCCTGAGAAACTCATTTTGAACTTCAATTGGAATTTCTTTTCCTCTTGTTTGGATTCACCCTCATTCCTTGCTATTGAATTTAAGCTTGATGGGTTCCTCTCGTTTGAACCGATGAGAAGGAACATATCTTCATTATTCTTTCTCGCCATTATTCCCTTGTATTCTTATTTACCTCTTATCTTAAACTCTGTCTCATTACATTAATTACACATATCTTGTCGTCCCTACCAGATGTACTTCGAAACCCTTGAATCTTCGTATCTTTTGCATGGGAAAGGCTAAGGAAGTGACATAAATTATGTAGCTCAGAGAAGACGTAACTGGTTATCAGATGACTAACTCGATCTTCATTATTTTTGTGCATTAATTACCACCTCTTGAACTCCCACTTTCTAATTGAGATCCTTGACGTTCCTTATCGTGACTTTGATATTCGGAATGTAATACTAGCTGCTACCCTCCAACAAATCTTATATGCAAGACCTAGACGAGCTCACCTTCGTGTAGGTATATCATGTCCCACTAAAACCCGTCTTCTTGTACTCTATTTTCTTGATATGATTTTCTGGTCAACTGGCTAAACTATAACCTCTACCATTATACTAAATTTCTTCTTATTTCAATTAGAAATCCAGTCTTGACTCAATTCTTTCGACCCGACATGTGATGGTGTTCTGCTTGTTTCCTTAGATGCTTAACCTTGTACCTCATCTGATTACTTGACCCGTTGGTTAAGAAACTTGGACTATGTAATTCCTTTCATCATTACCACCCTTATATCTTGTGCTGCTAAATTAGCCTTAGTTTTGCAAGCTTATCTATTTTCGAGCTTGGTCATGACATATTTTATTGGGTGGCCACCCACTAACATATTGTCTAATCATAAACGGTACATGATGGTCTGATCAACCTATTGCACTCTGGTTCGCTTTTTCATGTATCAATCTACGAGAATGGAGACATAGTTAAACTTGACCCTAGAGTCTCATTCGCGACAGCCTTGACAATTCTCCTTGAAATCTTTTCATCGCCTATGAACCTCGTATTCGTACTCAGTCGAATTAAATTTAATCATGACCTGAACCTCCATCATTGGATGCTCGTGCTCATACTTTAATTTCATTGATTTCCCTTCTTGCCCAAATCTCGTTTTATCCCGAAATTGATCAACTTAGATCGTGTCAAGACAAAAATCTATTTGTGATTTGTTGTGCCTAAATTTTTAATTTTTGCTATTTTATGGAATAGTAACCTTTAATAATTTCTTAGTTGCTTGTTAATGACCAATTTTCATATAGGATGGTAGACAGCCCTACAACCTTGATGATTGTTGTTCCCTTACCTTCCCAATTAAGACACCCTAGATTGTTTGTGTGTTGATACCATAGTACTGTTTTGACCTAGAATGATTAGTGTACCTAGGTGAGACTTCCAACTGCTACGGTATGCCCTGACCTTGTATACTATTCCTTCAAATTGCATGATTTAGATAAAAAAAAAATTGACCTTGATTGTTGGGAAATAGGAACGTCACTCCATTAGTATCAGTTGTAGATATATATGGGTTAGTCCTTGATGTGGGGATGTGTGTCTATAAACATGTAGCTTAGGAGATTTAGGAGAGATTATAGTATCAGCCTTGATAGGATGTACTAGTCTTTTGGTGAGTATAAATGTGTTATGAGAGATAGGGGCCTATATGTCTTAGTAATGCATCGTTCCTATGGTAATAGAATGTATTAATAGATGGTTAATAGGAAGATAATAGTTTGAGCATACCTATAGCCTATGATCAGTTCCTTTTCATCCTTAGTTAAGACCACTTTAAAATAGGTCCAGTCCCTTGGATATAGGTTCCAGTCCATATTCTATTGAAGTTCCATTACCGCCGTACAGCAGAGCAGTATTGGAGGTATTCCTAGATTGACACTTTTTAGATGTCCGTTTATTATTCCAGTGTTAGGAAGTGTTACCTTAGATATTGGGTAGGTTAGAGGCTCTAGAAGGAGTACTATCGATCTTAAATTTCGAGGACGAATTTTTTCTAAGGTGGGTAGAGTTGTAGCACCCAGTTTCCCAAATGAGGGTAATTTTGAAATTTCGTGTTTATAATTATTTTAATAATGATATTTAATTCATGATATGATTTTTGGTGATTTTAAATCATTTTAAAATTATTTAAATCAATGACTTGTGGTTTTGACGTTTTGTATGTGAAACCTTAGAGACTGTTTGACCTAGAGCCTAACCATGTGATTATGATATTTTAATATCATTTTTGGCCTAAGGATATTTTTTGCATTTGACCTCTTTGAATTATTTTGATATTATTTTATTATTTATGATATTATTTTGGGGTTATTTGAGTCGGGTTCGAATTTCAACTCAATCCGACTTGAAACAGGGATCCGGGGGTAGTTTGACTCTAGTGGGACCCACACACTAGTTAGGCATGGCCCACATGATATTAATTTTAGTCCACATGATAGAAATATTTTAGTTAGAGGTTAGACTAATTATTATGGATAAGGTTAGTGTGATTAGAGACTTTAGAATGACTAATTTAGCCCCAACCAATTAGCCATTTTCCTAATACTCATAGAATAGGTTAGTGGGGGCATTTTGGACCTTACCATAATAGGAAAAATAGCCCCATATGGCCAGCCACTTTGGGAGAGGATAGGCTCAAGTTCATTTCATTATTCTCATCCACATTCTCTCTCTTGTTCTTCTCCAAATTCCTAGAGAGCAATCCCTAGCAATTTCTCTACCAAATCCTTCCATTTCGCCACTAAATCTTCTTCTTTCCTTCTCCATTCTAGCCAAGGAGGAAGCTACCCAAGTTTGGGAGGATTCGGAGCTCGTTCGTGTCCTTTTGGAATCTCTACGTGTCGGTGTCGGTGTCGCTCCGGGAAGGCTTTTCTTCGATTCGATCTACCGGGAGGTATAAATCCTTTCTTGTCACGACCCGCACCCTTATGAGGGGCACGAGCATGTGGGTACGTCCAGCCTACGCCGCAGAATCGACGGTAGAACGCTGTATATAACGTCTGTAAATACCTACGACTAACAGTTAAAATATACCTGTACAGTATATACTCTCGGAATGGAGGTGACATATCAATACAGTCTCAATCACAGAATAAAACTAAGGTAGATAGCTCAGAGGAAAGACATATGATAGATGAAGAGTAAAATAAGTCCACAGTCTAATACAAGTCCAGATATATACAACATCCCAGAGTATCAAAATAGAATATAGAAACTACAGTCTGATAAGCTAGCTGGATCGCAGTCCAGTCAAACCTAGCTAACCTACACTACTCTGGAAGTACAAAATCTAGTGGCTCTACTATAAGGCCACGATCTAAGGCTACTCCATCTGACTCGAGCCCATAATAGGTCGAGCAGTCCGCCTCGGAATCATCTGTAATATATCATAACGGTATCCTGTCAGGAAAATGAGCAAGTACAAACACTAACAGCAGTTCCATGTGAATTGACAAATTTTATAAGAGACAGTATAATGAACTACAAGACAAAGATATACGAAGACTTGGGAACCATTCGGAAGTCGAGTTACAACCCTTAAACCAAACAAGGACCGGGGTTGTAACTCTTCTCCCGAGCAGAACTTAGTCTCCAACCAAGGTACAATGTAAAGGCAAGTAGAGCATGTGAGTAACTGTATATCATGGCATGGAGAGAAAATACTGAATGTAGAACAGAACAGGATATACGATAAGACAAAGTAAATATAAAATGTGATTTGAATTATTAGAGCGATATGTGATCGGCTTGGGATAAGTGACAGGACAGGCTATCCACTTGGCCCGGCAATCCGCGGTGACCTCAACGGAGAGACATGCCGGCCAACCTGGATAACGAGCATAAGGCAAGGGATCTCGCTACACCCTTCGTGAGGGAAGAGTGGCGCGAGCACATGAATAGTGACAGGGTGGCTTGGATCACATAGCCCCTAATAATTCTCCATCCCCGAATAGTACAATAGATCTGGACATGACACGTCATGGCACGTGATTTCGTAAGAGGATAGCAAATTCTCTTAGAAATCGGTGTCTATACAAGTACAGGGAACAAGACAGGAAGTGTACCCATATACCCAGAAATCCAGGAACAACATCTCATGTCATGATCCAATGTGTACTAGTCCGTGAGCTATCGTGACTAAGAATCAAGTAAGACACTACGACTGAATCGGATATAGCAGATATCAAGACAATAAAAACTATCAGTGAATGTACTCGCCTGCTGTCCTGAGCTGTATGGTATATCAATGCTCATAGCAGTATCAGAAGACCTAAATATGAGATACTGTAAGTTAATTTAGGTTTAAACAAGTTTAGGAATGATTTACAATGAATGATATGCAATCTAGGTCAAACTAGGTCTCACTGAGTCACACTAAGTCATGTCAAGTCAATCTAGGTCAAATCAAGTTATATCAAGTCAATCTAAGCCAACCCAAGTCAATCCTAGGTCATACCAGGCGTCACGGGTCAAAACAAGTCGAAGAAAGTCAAACGGGATCAAGAGTTGGCCTACAGTTGACTTTTGGTCAACTGGTCAACTCTGGTCAACTCTAGGTCAACCATGGTCAACCCTAGGTCAATGGTGACTAATAGTTGACTTTTGGTCAACTACACAAGTCTAATGGAAATTGGGACTAATTTGGGTAAAGTGTTGACCCATAGTTGACTTTTGGTCCAAAAAGTCAACTATGGTCAACCGGGGCCAAGACTAGGTCTAGGCGACTATTTCTAACTATTACCAACCTCTACAACCCAATCCAAGTCCATCTTGGATTTCGAAACTCATATCTTGGCCGTAGGCCAATATCCTATTTTACCCTTAAAAAGGGTAAAATTCTAGCTTCGACAACTATCCAGTTAGCCTACCTACGCTTGGTATTTTGACCCGAGCTCCCTAGGGTAGTATGATACTAGCCTATACATATAATATCTACCAAAAAAACTAGGTAACGTGGACATTCGGTCCACGATACGGCCCGTTGTCAAAATCTTGAATATTTCAAGATACGCACCGATACGGCGCGATACCGGCGCCCTACGACTCCGATTTCCACCCGGAAGCCTACCCGCAAAATCTAAATCATGTACTCATGCCCCACGCCAAGTTTCAACTCAATCGGATACTCCGAGCTCCGTTTCGCCCTCTAACTCGGTTTTTCCCTTTTTCTATTCTAGCCTTTTCCCTTTTCTTCTAACTTCTTTCAATCTTTCCTTCTAACCTCTAATTCTTTCCTAACTTCTCATTCCATAATCTTCTTCTACTCTTCTCTACGATTCCAACCATATATATATATATATATATATATATATATATATATATATATATATATATATATATATATATATATATATATATATATATATATATATATATATATACCTATATGCTTAGGTGAAGGGGGGTTTAGTAGGCTTGAAAGCCAAATAGGGGGGGGAAATCCTGGCAGCAGCTGCTGCCAGGTAGCTGCTGCTACTTGCTGCAGCAAAGCTGCTGCTGCTGCTGGGTTTCATCTTCTTCTTCATCTCCTTCTACTCCTTCCTCCTCTATACATACATATCTATATCTATATATATATATCCCTCTATATATATATATATATCTATATCAATCTATATATATATATATATATATATATATATATCTATCTAACCATCTATAATATATATATATATATATATATATATATCTATCTATATATATATACACAACACTCACACATCTATATATACATACATACACACCCAATCCATATACATATACAAATACACACTCATATCTATATATATATACACATATTCATATATATATATATATATATATATATATATATATATATATATATATATATATATATATATTATATACACATATTCATATATATATATATATATACACACACACATCCTCACACAACACAAACACACACGCACCACTCTCACAACACCACCATCCCCATGACACAAATATCACCCTCCTCTACACACACACAAATACATAAATAAATACACACACATAAATACACATGTATATATATATATATATATATATATATATATATATATATATATATATATATATATATATATATATATATATATATGTATACATATATATATATATATATATATATATGTATACATATATATATATATATCATTCTCAAAATGATTAAATCCTAATAAATTATCAACCTATTTTTCTAGGAAAAACTTACAAGGTTGTGGGCAAATGGTAGAGAATCTCCTCCTCTCCATTTAATGTGAAAGAACTAAATGCAAAAGATGATTAAATGGAGAGATTAATGCATACCTAATTGTAGGTTTGAAGAGGAAGAAGAAAGCTTGAGAAGAAATTAAATTTGGAAGAGAGAGAGAGAGAGAGAGAGTTTCTTAGTGGTGAAGGAAGAGGGGGGGGCCTTGTCATGGCCGGCCATAGCATGGTGAGGGTGTGGGTAAGGGGCACTTGTAATTACAAGTTTGCCCCTCCCTAAGCCTAATGCAAATAAATTCCAAATTAGGTTTAGAAAGTTGCTAAAAATAATTAAAAATCATAATTAGACTAAATTACTCATGGGGGACTAGTCCAAACTCTTAAATCCTAAATTTTAGTGTGGTGGGCCATGGTTAGCTAACAGGCTAAATACAGCTCAAGTCGAAATTCACCGGGGTCCCGAATTAATTCGGAATGCGATGAAATTCGAACCCGACTCCTATAATAATTAAATAATAATATTCATGAAATAAAATTTCCCAAAAATAATATAAAATGGAAAATTACTATTTTATCCCTAACTGGGAAAGTGAGGGTGACACTTCTCATTTTCATTTCCTCATGCATATAGGTCTATTTTGAACCCATAGGAATGACCCCCATGGTTGTATCTCTATTTGTGTCCATTTTGTGTCCATTTGGAGGTCATAGGAGTATCCTTTGTGTTGTGGTTGTGTCCATGTGGAAAAATTCCAAATTTGGACACACTATGTGTTGTTGTTATGTATGAATGAATTATTACATGTTTAATCTCATATTTTTGTATTGGAGATGTGTTCTATAGTGTCTCATATATATATATCAGTGTAGAGAGTGAGTTCTTGATATATTATGTTATATACTTGTGTTCTTTTGTCTCAAACTACCCAAATCCGTCATGATTTTTATCCACGTTTTTAATTTCAGCCCTAACTTAGAAATATCATAACTTCTAGCTCAAAGCTCGGTTTAATCTCCCGTTTTTTTTAAAAAAAAGCGTATTGAAGTTAGCTTTCCCAAATATGTATTAATAGGTCTAATTTTTTCTGTAACTTTCTAGAAAATTATTTGAGTGTCAGCTGTACGAAAGACAAACACGTTCTCGGTGTTTTCGCGATTCTGGGAGTTTTCGAAAACGAAAATGCGATCCGTTTGAAGTTTCGGAAAGCTAACACATAGATCTATAACATACTTTAATCCTAAATTTTAATTTATACTGAGATGGTACAGTATTAATTATTAGTAGGAGTTACTATTCGGCATATGCATTTTGTGCACCCTTGTGTGTAATATAATGTTCTATTTAATTTTAACCCATGTTAATATATATACATTATGTAATTAAATAGAGAATGCAAGCATGAGTAAATGTTTAAATAAATGATGTATGAGGTGTAAGTATCCTATCTAATGTAAGCATGTATAAGTATGGCTTGTAATGAATATGTAGGTTCCATAGTATGTAATGAATGGTGCATATAGTAGTGCAAGAGAATAAATAAATGATGAATAAATGCAAGCATGTATGTAATGTAATAATAGATGTAATGTATGCAATATACAAGTTAATGAGATGTAATGTTCTATGTTAACACAAATCCTATATTACCTCATGTACCCCCTTACACTATGTTGACACTATCACACTTGACACATTGTTCACTTACACTTTGACACTCTTTGATATGTATACACTATGTATGCCCATTTAACCCTCACTTGCCCCTTTGCCATGTTCACATACACACACATAGCCTCTTAAATAAGTAATTATGAATATAGTTAACTTAGCTATGTATGTATATTGTATATATGTTAGCATATTGTGTTGTAATATGTAAGTTTATATAACCATTTGAAATGCCATGATTATAGACCTAATGTTGAATACCAATATATGCGTGTGTATATATGTGTAGACATATATAGCTTAAAGTAATAGATTATCTAGTGTATATCCAATGTGAATTCTTGCCTATTTGAGTATTGAATAATTGCATGCTATATAGAGTTGGGTGTATGTTGGCTTGTATAGCCTTGTATTGATGTGTGCTTGCTAGGATAGTCTTGGTTAGGCCTAGTAAGACTTGCTGGGTTAGGACATGACCTAGTTTGACCTAGTTTGACTAGTACATTTGACCAGAGTTGACCAAGGGTTGACTTTGGCCTCGTTTGACCTAGATTCATGTATAATACATTGTAGTACTTTATATTACCCTTCTGGACATGTGACTTGTGCTGTTCTAATTAGGAGCCAGACACCTCTCCTTGGACAGTACCTTTACCTTGGACATTCAGATATCAGGCGAGTACATTCTCTGATCATTTCATATCTTGTTTAGAATTATTTTCCTGCTTTAAATTACTTTACTTGATACTGTCACGTTGGTCACACGGATTGGTACTATATGGATCTTTTCATGAGATGTTATCCCCATCGGGAGCATCGGATACTGCATGTTTTGTGCGTTTCACGAATCATCACGTATCTCTATGCTTCCTCTGATTCACGAATCGCTTGTGACACATGTACTCTCATGTTCACAGAGCCATCATGAATCACCTTCACGTATCACTCATTTTATGAGCCATGTGAAGTTTTACGAATCTTCACATAACTTAAACAGATCCTTGTGTATTGATTGGGGATAGAGGAGTAGAAATAGACATGTGAATATTATCTAAGTAGCTGTAGTCATGAATCACTCTTTTAGCTGTAATCATGAATCTCCTATGCCATTCACATGTTTATATTTTACTCTGACTCACTAGTCACTGTTAGTTCTCTATGTATAGTAGATATTTCTATTACAGTTCTCTTTCTCTGTTTACATACTGTATTTCCTTTAGATCCTGTGTCTTACTTTACTGCATGATTATATTTTCTAACCTGTTATGATCTGTTGAGATGTACTGTGCTCGCTCCAGTCCTGACTGGATCCGTTGATAAATTTTACAGATAGCCTGGAGGTTGCCTGCTAGCCTAGAGGAGACAGTAGAGGTTGCATAGATAGATAAGGTTTTTGCTTATAGTTTATTTTCAGTCATCTTGAGTTGTATTTATGGATTACTGTATTTGAGTTTTGAGATGTATTCTGAGTTTGTATCTTAGACACTTAGACTTCTATCTGTTGTATCTCTTTTCGATTTTATATTTTATCTATCTTCCTTTATGCTCTACCTTAGATGTGATTGAGTTTACATTCTGCTATGTCACCCCCATTTGGGGAGTATAAACTGTTTAGTCTTATACTGATAGATGCATTGAGACCTAGGACAGCGTTCTACCGCCGACACTGCGGCGTAGGCTGGACGTTGTTACGTTCTCGTGCCCTAACTATAGGGTGCGGGTCGTGACACTAATTTACTGTATTTTGGTAGTGATGTCTTAATAACTAAAAAGGAAAATATGTCTTCGCACGGTTATGGACAACTTGTCGACAAGGCGATAGTTTCCTCGAGCGACAACCTGGGGCCACGGGACCGTTTCGGCCTAGGAGGAAACATGGTATAGTCGTGCATAAGGTTTCAGCACAGGTTAAGCGGAGACTTGCAACGGAGCTAGCTACTTGCGTTGAAAGGACCCCGATTAACAAAGCTATACATCCAAGATGGCTTGTGATGCCAGTGACCAATCACACGTAATGTTGCACTTGGTATAAAAAATGTTAACAATTGACAGGAAAGAACATGGTAAGTTTCATAAGGCGCGGCGCGCTCCGCCGCGGATAAGTTTCAACGTAAATTTTATTGCTTGTCATATGCTTGTTGAAATACATTAGGATGGTTAGAAACATTCAAACATTAAGTCATATAAACTCTTCAACCAAATGAGAGCTTGGAACTTAAATAGCCACGCACCAGTACAAAGTGTAATGTACTGATCCTCGCTCTTCACACAGGTAACCCGAACCAGGAAGGACGTGCCGCTTAAATCTTAAGACGGTATGGACACTTTTGAAGCCTAGTCCGTGTGAAGGCTTGGGTTCTGAAATCCTTTTGAAGACTCCGCATTCAGTACAAAAAAGAATAGATGGCGACTCGGCTTCCCTCGATCGCAGGTGGAAAGTGTAACTATTTTGCTTGTAAAAAGGGTATAATGTATGAAACGACTATCTCATCGGCGTTCGTTTTGTAAGTCGAGTCATGTTGTAGCCCGCGCGACAATGAATGTAATGAAGTCAATGTAAATAAAGTTTTATTATCAATGAAAAAGTCTACTTCTATTTCAAATGTGTCAATCAATTTCTCTGCGTACTCTAACTTGATGTTGTGTTTCGGATAACCTTATGACTATGTCTTATGCGATCGCAACTTAGGTTCGCACGGCATCACGCCCGGGGGACGACTATCGATTCTACGGAATCAGAACGTGACAGTATATGTCTATAGTGTACATTTGTCTTATGGGCGATGTACCTACTATTATATGTCTATAGGATACATTTGTCTCCTGGACGATGTACCCACTATTAGATCTTGGATACATTTGTCTCCCGGACGATGTATCCACCATTACTTTTTTTTTTCTTTTGGCCTGGATAAGTCGGGTAGTCTGCAGGGCAGGTAACTGGATTGGATTTTTTTAAAAATGCATACGTTAGTAATTAGGGTTGTGAAAAATCCTAGTTAGTTAAAGTATCAAGCCGTACTCATTCCTTGGCCGTGATTGATGGATGGAGTCCAGTCCAGTCTAGTTTGGTCTAGACAGTGTCCGTATGTTTATTTCAGTACATTATTGTTATGCTTTATTTTTGTCGATAAATGATTAGAGACCAAGTTCTATTCAGGAGAAGGATTACAACTGCGGTCCTTATTTGGTTTACGGGTTGTAACTTGGGTTCCGGAATAGTTTCTTAGTCATCTTGTCATTTGTCGTCCTATTCAATACTCACACAACATACATGATCTTTATGCTATACAATGATTAGAGACTAAGTTCTGTTCAGAAGAAAGGTTACAACCTTGGTCCTTATTTGGTTTACGGGTTGTAACTCGGATTTCGGAATAGTTCCTAAGTCATCTTATCATTGGTCGTTCTATATAGTTCTTACATGCCCACGCGTACCATTTCTCTAACATGTCAACATGTCTCAGTTACCCTACATGTTACATGTCCCAGTTGTCTCCCATGCTCACATGTCCAGTTATCTCACATGCTCACGTGTTCAGTTATCTCACAAGCTATACATGATCCCCATGCTAAGTCACCATGCTCTCATGACCCGGCTATCTCACTTGCTTACATGACCAATTGATTTCATATATTCTTGAGCTTCCTTACTTAGCATGGCTACACTTTACAATATGTCACATGTTAATTACTTTGCGTCACATGATGCTTTACTTATTGTCTTTTCTATTATTGGGATAAGTGTAGTGCACGAGTCTCGATCAACATTTACCTATTTCTGTCTCTATCCGTTGCTATGATAGTTATTGTTGGTTTTAGTTCATAAGTTTGGCTTCCTTTGTGGTACTTTCTATTGGGTGTCATGGTTTTGTTTGGCCAGATCTGATAGAGGAGCCCAAATGATCTTCCGTATCATCTACTCGGCGGTGACTACCGGAGCACCGGAGTACCTTAGTGGATTTTCTATTTCACTCTCCCACCAGTTATGTACATTATTCTTTTGTGGCGTTTAGCCTCCGAGCACGTGTTTAGCTCGTGTTTTGGATCTTGACATGTACCCTATGGACCTAAAACATGATGTGCGTATTCTAGACTATAGCTAGAGCTTATCATGTATGACTATTACTCTTGCTAGTTCTTCACTTTGTATCACTAGCTTCATGATCATCCATGTATATAGTTTGGGATGCTTTACTATTTTATGTTTGATGATCATACTTCTTGTACTTTGTATTTTTGCCTGTGATTGAAATACTTAGGACTGTTCAACCTAGGATTGACAGTTGGCTTGTAGTAGTAACCCCCATGTATTGACAGCTTATACGTTATTTCAGAGTATATACTGGAGTACTTTGGTATTACGTAGCTGGTCTGCTCCGTCCCCACTTGCCAGTATTCTGACAAATTGAAAAACTGAAACAGTTGAAATATCAAGTTGTATAATTTTAAAGTTTATGGTATAAAGTTAGAAAATGGAATAATTGACTGTATCAAGTTAAAATTAGGCCAAAAAAAACCCTTAAGTTATCAAATAACTTTTGCTACTTATTTTTTTTAGGCAAGTGTTATTGTAATCGAAAATTTTGATCAACACCCCTAAAATTTTGGCTTTTTTTAACATAATAGGACTGTCAAAATTTAGATAGTCCTATACAGAATTACAGATTTCTTTACATTCAATTATGCCTTCAATTTTGTCAAATTTTTGGTTCCCATGTAAAATTTCTATGACTCAAAAGAATATTAAGATTCGATAACTGTGGATGCTTACTTTTCCTTTTTCTTTTTTTAAAGAGAGAAAAGCTCACGCATAAATTGTACCAAATACAAAGTCGGTTGGTTCGACAAATCCGGTACGGATCCTCGTTATTCTCGGTCCAAAATGCAAGGTTGTCTCGGAGCGGATTTGAAATTTTCTTTCCTTTCAAATTCAAAATAGAAAAAGGAATAAAATAAAATAATAATCAAGCAGGGGCATTTATCGTAACTCTAACGAACCATGACGTGTACCTCCTTTTAAAAAAGATATATTTTAAAGGCAGACCCTGTTTTTTAGTATTTTACACTTTGGCAACGATAATCGTTAACAACAATAAAAATAAACAATTACATAAAGTCTCTCGGTCTACATATTTTTAAACAAGTCTCTAGATCTACTTTTTTAAAATAATTTGTTCCTTATGGATTAAGAAAATTTGACTTAATGTACCTGTATGCAAAAGTCAAAAAAAAAAAAAAAAAGGGAAAAAAAAAAGAGAGACTAGAGGATACAAACAAAGTTGTTTGCTCTCTCTTACAAAAAAGCCCCTTGCGAACTTCTCGGCCATTCCGCCACTTTGACCGTTCCCACCTAATCCCAGAAAAAGAAAGGAGGGCCATTTACGTAAATTTCCCTTCCAGTACACAGGAAGGAAATCAAATCAATTCGCAACTTACCCAGTCCGTCGCCACGTACCCAATTCGGCAATTCGTACATCGACGTGGCAGATTTGCATGAACCTCCTTCGCGAGCGAATCCGGATCCCTCTCGAAAAGGGCTCCCACCCCTCCCTCCCTGCTGTTCTCCACCACCGCCTCTATAATTCCCTAAATTTCATTATTTATTTACTTGCCCCAATTTGTTGCGCACCCAAAAACTGACCCCAAAGAGAGGAAAAAATTCCCCCAAATCCCAAAATTCGTGGCTTTGGCGCCGCTCCTTCTCCCCCAATTTCTCCCGCTCTTTTTTCGCTAACCCTAATTTCTTCTTCTTCACCTTCCTCCTCCTCTTCTTCTCTCCTCTCCTCCTATCCATCAAACCCTAACCCTAGGCGTTCGATCTAGCCATGGTGGTGAACGGACGACCGCTGAAGCGAGCGAAGAGGCGGGTCACCGCCGATCTGCACGACTTCCTCACCTTTCCCCTCCCCTCCGCCGCCGGAGGATCCGGCGGGGACTTCCGGTCGAGCGTGAGATCGTTCCTCGCGAGGCACTGCCGGCTGCCTCCGCCGGCGTCGTCGGTCCTCTCCCCCCTGGCGGTCACGTCGGTCAGCCTGCTGACGTGGAGGGTGACGTTTAGGATCGGGAAGGGGGAGGAGGAGGGGGATGGGATGGGAAGGAGAAACGGGGTTGTGGAGATGGACGTGGTGGAGGAGGACGTGCGTAGATCTAGATCTGTATATTGCGACCAGTGCAGAGTCGTCGGTGAGATTTTTTTTTTTTCTCTAGATCTAAGTTTTTAAAATTTCAGTTTTGAATTTTTTAGATATTATTCTATGTTTACCTAGGTTTAATTACCCACCTAAGAATTTCTTTTTCAATTTAGAACATTGTTGTAATTTTTTCTAAAAATTGGAATTGGATAGAATTAATTGCCGACCGAAATTTTTTAATAATAATAATAATAATAATAATAATAGTATTATTATTATTATAATTATTTGGTGTACATCTGGGTTGCTTAGTAAATGGTGGATTAATGGGAGTTAATTGAAGTCTTAATTCAGGCTAATTTGAATTTACGTACAATGAACCTTCTGAACCAACCTAAAGTTTCACGTGAAATGCACATGACCATTTTGGACAGTTTTGCCCCTAAATCATTTTTTGTTTTATGTCATTTGAAAGCGTACTCTTCCTGTCTCGTCTCGTTTGGTACATTGTAATGTAATCGTAATCTCAATGTAATCAAATGAAAAAAAAAAATTCATTTGATTATATTACGATTACAATTAAATTACAGTGTATCAAACGGGGTTTTCGTTTGTTAAAATAATAATCAAGGTTGTGTTGTATGATGTTACAATTGTAAATGGATGGAAGGCACAATATTTACTTGAACTCTATACATGATTTAGTGTACATATTTGCTGATAGGTTGTCTGTGGTGAACTTACAGGTTGGAGTGGGCATCCTGTTTGCGGAAAGCGCTACCATTTTATAATCAGGAGCGAAATCAACCCCATACCTGGCTACCATCAAATGTGCACGCGCTGTGGATCCCTGCTGCACATGCTGGATTCACGGTGAGAAGTAACATTTTTGTATGAATAGATCTGTTCCATCTTGCAGTGCAAGATGGCTGCTCCTTGCTTAGGACTTGGATAACCAGTAAATGATCTTAACCAGTAAATAGATGTAAAACCCGAGAAATGAGGACATGTCCGATTAGCATTTTTTTGGGGAAGTTTTTGATAGTGAAGATGCACAAGAAGGAAGATTTAATTTTTGAATATTCTAAAGAATGGATAAATTGTTTTATCCATATTTCTTGCTTTGTGCTTGTTTTATGGTGTTGATTCTTTGAAAGAGCCAATTTTGAACCTCTTGTTAAAGCCGTCACCTTTAGTTGCCTGCCTAGTAAGGGTTGGAACTTAATTCATTGTACATGACATGTAATGTAAAATAATTATAAATACGAGAGCATGATAATGGAATTGAGGGTGGAAGTGCAAAAAAAGAGAGAAAAATTATGAGGCAAATTTAAAATAATGGAGCAGAAAGAATGGAAGGAATAATACTGAAAAGAGTAAGAAGGGAGAGAAGGGAAGGAGTAGCAAAGCAGAAGAAGAATATAAAAAGGAAGGGGAAAGAACTAAAAGGCTTGGATGTATGAATGTGTTACTCATAAAAGTAGTCCTGAAAGTTGTCTGGTGGGGGGTTTCTCAGCATACACTTTTTTATGTAGTAAGATATTTTCTGTGCAAGCAGAAGAGAGTAATGTTCTATTTTGATACTTTCTAGCCTACACAAACTTCCTCATAGGCAATGTGTCTTGACAGTTTGTAGTGTTATAGTGCCATGACTTGAACAGCCTAAATTGTTTCCCTGCACAAAAATAACATGTGCGTCTTGCGGAAGATTCTAACGGCATTCTTAGTTAAAAGATGACTCCGTGGAAGTTTTGTCACTTTTAACTTGATTTTAACTTGATTTTCTTAGACATTTGATAAGAGATATTGCTGGTGTCTTTTGCTATTCTGGTTCTTCATTGCACAGCTTAATTGGTCAAGTTTGTAGCATTCTTTTTTGAGTTTGCAGGAGCTAATCAGAGACTTTTGGGCTGCACATATCATTATCTATATGGATTAGTAATCTTATTTTCTTTCACAATTAATAGTACCTATCATCCTTTTAACTACTTAAAAGGATAGGAAAGGCAATAGTTCAGTTATTAGCAGTGTTGTGCTTCGACTGGGAGCTTCATGGATCTTTTTAGATGATTTGTGTTCGACTGATGAAGGGAAAACAGATATTCTGAAGATCATTGTTAGTGGCTAGGCATGTTAGCCATGCATTTTGAACTGTGACAATGTATGTGAAATGCCTATAGTTCCAAGAAAAATGTTGCATGGAAGTTTTGTTGCAGTTACATGGCAGAATTTGTGATGATTCACAGAGAGCCAAACATGGCATTATCAAGTTAATTGGGATTGATTTGGTACAATTCTTACTAGTTTAGACTGTTGCATTATCTTATCTATTCGTCTTATTTCTCAGGTGCGTCTCATGCAAGTATGAGATGACCGTTGAAGATTATGAAGATTGGGCTTATCGCCAGTTAGATGATGCCACTCACCTGTTGCATGGAGTAGTCCATGCTAATGGTTATGGCCACCTTCTCAGGGTAAATGGGAGAGAAGGTGGATCAAAATGTCTGACAGGATGTGATATAATGAGCTTCTGGGATCGGTTGTGTAAAATGCTTCACGTCAGGTATGCACATCAATCTATTATCTAGTATCCTCTCTTGTTAGAGCATCTCCAACCCTATTGTCTTGTTAAGTGTTGTGAGTCTTAGGTGGCTCCTATGTGGCATAAGCCACAAGACAATGTCTTGTTTATGTGGCAAAACTATATCTCAAATGACAATGAGATAGAAAAACTCGTTCCAATGCAAAAGTATTGAGGAGACAATAAAAAGTATATTTTCCAACTTTCAAGGCAACTCCTCCACTTCAACTTTTTTATAAATATTTTTATTCATAATTGATGATGTGGAGACAAAGTCATTGTGAAGTGCATTGTCTAGATCTAGACAACAAACTTCACATTCTCCTTGCCATGTCATTGCCATGTCAAATTCATGTTTTATTCTACATTTGCATTGGAGAAGAATTTTTGGAATAAAAGTTTGTCATTCCTATGTGGCAACCATTTTTTCTAAACTCACAATAGGGTTGGAGATGCTCTTATATATTACTAAAGGTAAGTTGTGTACATTTTTTTGGCTTCCTGATGCACATGAAAAAGGGTTTAAATTTGTTCATACTTAGGAGTGGTGGTATAAAAGTTCTATAAGAAAAAGTTACGATCCCATACAACATTGAAGATGTTATTATTAGATTCTTATTATTATTTCTGGTAACAATATTCCTTTCATATCTTATGAATTTTGCGAGAATTTGTAGTAGCTATCGGATATTTTCTTATTGTTTCCTTGTAGTAGTTACAATATTCATATCATCTTATGAATATTGTGCAAGGAGAATATCCGATGAACTTTGATCTTGGTGAATATATTTATAAGTACTTGGGACGAAGCTTTGAAGCATGACCAGCAAGGATATCGATAGGTTGAAATTTATCATTTTTGTTACCTAGTAGTAGAAAATATTCAAATATTACCTGTGCATCTTCCATACCAAGTAAACTCAGGGCTTTACACAAAGTGACAGGGACAGATAGTTTTTTTTTTAAATTTGTCATTTTTTAATACCAAAAATATCCTTAAAAATGTTAGGGCTATCATATCTTTTGTATAAAAGGAAAAAAAAAAAAAAACTTTCTCGACTTGTCCTTTTCATCTCCTCCAAATCATTCTCCTCTCTAAAGAATACCTAAATCCTAATATTCTCTAAAGAAAAAAAAAATCTATTAACCCTAACTAGTATTTCCTAGATAGAAATTTGTGTGATCCAAATCCTTAAACCCTAATATTCCCTAAATCCCTATCAAAATTATGGCAGTCCTAAGGCAAAAAGTTATTTAGTGATGAATATGACCCAAGTCTCGAAGTATCCAAGTCTCCAAGCACAAATACATAACATTGTGAAAAAAATATTAGATTAAACAACACATGCTAACAACATAAAAATTAATACAACATAATGCTATGATTATAGTTAAATAGACAAACCATGAATGTAGTTAGTCAAGCCAGAAAGTTGCATAAAGTCGAATAGAATTTTAACATAAACGTTTAACCCTCGCCCCTATCCTCTCCCTGCGTTTCTTTGCACCTCATCAAATATGGGGTGGGAATTGTTGAAATCCAACAATTGCTCATTCCTTTCCACTTTTTTTGGTTGCACCTAGACATAGAAATGAAGAAGAGAGATTTACCTTGTCATTTTCGATTCACATTGTAGGAGCAAGAGATTGGAAGAGGAAGATGATTTTGTTTAGGAGGAAGAAAAAGAGACAATAGGAGCACCCCTATCATGTGATAGTCAATATCACTTCTGGTGGTGGTTCCTAGTAATTTCCTTTTGTAAATATGCATAGATACACGTTTAAAAAATTATATTTCTTTGATATTGGTTTGTTGTAAATGTATAACAAATCCAATTGTAGCTATAAAATGACTACCGTGTGTGTTTTGTGATACTATGCTTAAGAACCTTATAGGTACTGTATCTGAAGCCTGATGTCTTGAGTACTTTATTTTGGCAAGCAAAAATTTGATATTGTAGGTTATAAATCTAGAGGTATCATCTGAAAAGAACTTCTCTGATTACAGGAAGGTTACAGTAATGGATATATCAAAGAAATATGGAGTGGAGTACCGCCTCCTTCATGCAGTAACTGCCGGCCACCCATGGTATGGTGACTGGGGATACAAATTTGGTGCGGGTAGCTATGCTGTCACATCAGATGCCTACAAAAAGGCTGTTGAAACCCTCTCCAGAATACCCTTGTCCTTTTTCTTCTCCCAAGCACGATCTCCTCGGACTTCATTGCAGAATACAATCGCATTGTACTGGTCCCTCTCAGACCGCCAACTGGAGACGGTAAGGGGCCTTTTCTGCTATGTTACCAAGCTGCTTCATAATACTCATGAGCAGTCCCAAACCAGAACAATATCGAAGAAAAAGATAATGGAATCAAATGCTAGTGCTTTGTGCACTTGGACCAAAGATGATGTCGAAAAGGTAGAAGAGAAGATGGTTAAAATACTCCGTGTGGCTGGTCGGTCCCGATGGGTGACATGGCATGCCCTAAGGGGGGCAGTTTGCCAGTCTGTCTCGTCACCGGAACTCCTTGATTACTGCCTAAAGGATTTGGGTGGTAAAACTATTGCTGACATGGTTGTGTCCGTGCGATGCAGTCCCAAGACTAGTGCCATTGAATACAGGTAACTCCAACAGCATTATTTGTTCGATGTTTCTGAGACCATGATGGTTCATATTTCCTTACTAACATGATTTTACTATTTTATTCATAGGGTTGAAGCCGCCTCAAACAGACTACTACCAACCCAAAACCAAAGGACACCATCGGCAGAGCAACTAAGCCATGACCTTAAGTACTTGTATGATGCAATCCTTAATCCTGCTACTATGCACGAATACAAGCCTAAAGAAATGTCGCAGTCTGCTATCTCATCAGCAACAAAGCTCCTTGACTGCAAGCAATTCATAAAGCACTATGATGAACCGGCTTCAAAGTTGTTGCAGCCATCTAATCCATTTGCACTGCAAGTCTTGTGCTATCTTGAGTTGCTGGACCAGCCAAAAGATTACACAGCCCCACCCCCTGAACTCCTTGTCCTGCCAGTGGCTGCAACTGTTGCTGACCTTAAGATTTTAGCAACCAAGGCTTTCCAGGAAACATACCTCATCTTTCAAAGATTACAAGTTGAACAGCTGTTAGAATATGAATATGTCAACGACTGCACAAACGTCAAGCTTTTGATCGGAAGGAATGCTGTGGTTAAAGTTATTGGAAGGTGTCAAGGAGATGAAAGGAGGCTTGGGCAGTTCCGGATGGAGAGGGGGCTTGAAAACTGGATAGTGGACTGTCGCTGTGGTGCCAAAGATGATGATGGTGAAAGAATGATGGCCTGTGACACTTGTGCAGTGTGGCACCACACTAGATGTGCTGGGGTCAGTGATTACGAGGCAGTTCCTGTAAAATTTGTCTGCAAAAAATGCTCTGGCAACAAAAACAAGAGCAATGGAATATACACCTCGAACAAAAGGTGCAAGGATGAAGTAACTCCATCTTCCATGAATATATCAAGGGGCTATGGGCATATGAGCACCGTGGGATGATGAAGTAACCAGAGTAGATCTGGAGCTGCAAATGCATTTGGGTGCCATCCTTATGAGATTGTATAGTTGACTTATGTACAGACTAGCGAGTAGAAAATATTAGGCTGATGAGCCATCAGCCTCCAGGCGAGGCCTATTACTTTTTGTATGGCCCTCCGGGACATTGTTGAATTTAGAGTTGAGATCAGAGTTCTCTTCAGAGTTTTTCTGATCAATCTTTTGAGAAACTATATTTTCATCAGATATTGACTTGTTGTATCTTGCAAGTACTAAAGATTTTGCTGGCTAATTTAAGATCTTTTACTGCAAAAACTTCCATTATAAACATGATTTCAGTCTTTCTGTGGGCTTTTTGAACATTCACTTACCATAATCTTAAAGAGGGATCTGAAGATTTCCTCTTGAGGAGATACAGTAGCTGCTCTTCACCTAGATTAAACTGATGAAGAGCTTTAGATAGTGTCGTGTACCTGGACACCACTTGCTTATATAACCCAAGCAGCTTTTGTACATCTTCTGAAGACAAGTTTTCTGCTTCTTTATCCAAAAAGGGGTAATTGTTGCCTGTAAAATAGCATTAGAACTTGTAGTCATCCAAAATCCCTAGGGCCTTATGCAGATAAAAAGTGATCACAGAAATGCTGTTTAACAAGACATTCACTAAGCACACACGTCATAATATGTGGGGTGTAATTTACCTTCCAACTGAGTCCCCTTGTCAGGACTTCTCCTGGTAATGACCGTCTCACCAAGTGACTCTAGAATAGAGTTAGGCTCACAAACTTGTGACTCCACCGCGCAGCTCGACTCAGAAAGAGTCACTTGAGTGGCTGCAGGGTGCATATTCTTCTTGAATTCAATCTCGTCCATGGATAGTGAACTAGCATCAATATTTGAGATAAATGATTCTGCTGAGAGGAGATTGGTAAGGTAATACTCCACTTCAGATACAAGTTTTGATTGCCAGCGAAAGAGCTGGATAAACTTGAGATTGGAGTGCAACTGTGGAGGATTTGCCTGCCAAAGTAATCGCCATATAAACATGTTTTTTGATACCATGAGAGAAAAGTTTGAAAATTGACAATTAAGATGGGTCGACTATTATATAGAACAAATATGAAAGAACACGATTGCATGAATAAATTCAAGGAAATATATACCATTTCAATTAGCACAAATGTGAAATTCAAGCTTGAACTAAATGCAAAGTTTCAGCTAGCATAACCACCAAAGCTGTCCAAATTTTCTTGGTGGGTGATTTGAATCTTTCCTTCCATTTCATAAGCCCATTCTAACATTAGAAAAACTATACCCTTTTTATAATCAAGTTTGTTTAAGCCTTCTCGTAGCCCCTCTAATTGATAGTCTAACTCGAGTTTTGAAGATGACCATCCTATGTGGGAAACTCTGACCTTTTTCTGTAATGGAAGAATCTTCTTCAGTAAAACCACAAACATAAACAATGTTACCATCTCCTTTCAGTGTTAACAATTATTTTTCTTGTTACAATTAACAATCAATTTTGGTAGTGCTCTTTTGTGTTTCCAACAGAACTCCAACAGAACAAATGCAACAAATTTCAAAATTCTAATCATCTAGCAAGTGATCAGTTAATTGCGATTAAATCTACCAAATTGTATCATGAAGGTGTGAAGATCATGACATCCACCATAGCAAAGCCTTCATTTGTGAACAAGGGGGGAAGTAGAAACATATCCACAAAAGCAATATAGCATAACAACGGAGACGGCTAGGGGGGCTGCTAGAGTGTGGGTGGGGACGTTATAAAGTGTAGGGGTATATGATGGTCATATTTCCGACGTTTGCACATGACTCATAAATCTGACAGTCAATCAAAACCTGGTTCCAAAGTGAATATTTAAATTTACATGGTATCTATGTAAGCAACCAAAAAAAAAGTTTGTGATAGTAAAGTAATAATTGGGGGTGTCCATGGTATTTAAATGCAAACCAACCAAAAATTTAATAAACACAAAATCTACAACAAGGAAGAAAACACCAAGCAGAATATATATAATACCCAAAATGATAGCCGCAGTACATTGATTCAAGAGCTTACCCTGATGATAACGTAAATGAGGGTAGGTAGAAAATCATCAGCCCCGGCTGGCATGTGATTTGTTGATAATGAAACATTGAGTAGTAAATTATTGATGACACGGCAACAATTCATAATGCAGAGAAGCTTCTCACGAGGAGCTTTAAAAGCATTTATCTTCTGCAGTTCTTTTGCTGCATACTGAAAATGAAATAGATAACTTCTTTTAAGAAAAAAGAAGTGGAAACATGTTAGTCAAAACTGATATTTCAGGAAAGATGCTTATTATTTACATTTTGAAAGAAATATAGCATGGCACCTTCAATGCAGTATATGAGTCAGCATCTTTCTCTAAATGTGAAAGACTATGCACGACTATTAACAATAGTAACTTTGCATCAGGCAAGTATGCTTTGGAAAATCCATGATGAGAGAAACTTAATGTATTCTTTTTACAACTTCTCCCCAGGAGCCTTCTAACTTTGTATATGTACAGACAAGAGAATATCTATGAACTATATTTGTCACCAATGTCATATTATATGAGCCCAGGTCAACTACAAATGAGACAGTGAGTGAAGAAGTGAATACAGAGATCTGCTTGATCTTCACTACAAATCTATGACTTTTTGTAATGACAACCCACTACAAATGACAGCCCTGTGTTATAACCAAAGGCTTGACAAGTATGAAGAAGTATCAAAAACCAACTTTTGTTGAAGCATCTGTTCTTCCAACATGAAGCCTATTTACCACATGAATGCAACTATATATAATATATGCAGTACCTATCATATCCTATGTCATGAAGTAAATGATTATAAATGTAGAATTTGATGAGAAGTGTTTATCATCAGGCATACCAGAAGAGACGCTTCGTTCTGAAGAACTTTTGGTACATCCAAGTGGTCGGGCTTTATAAATTGCTGTAATAAGCAAATTTTCTTGGAAATCTTCATGTCTGATTTAGCATCCCCGGGAGATGAAGCAAATGTGCGGTTGAACAGTTTTGTCATGACATACTTCTCCAGACCCTACATTGTATCATACAATCAAGGAATACAATATTAAGTATAATTCGGTTCATGTAAAAAAAAACTAAGAAACTGATCTCTGAAAAGATTTCCAGCTCATATAGGAAAATAATTTTCCTCTGAAGATTTAAGCTTATAACAAAGAATACACCTTAATCACTATCATCAACCAAGCCTCCTCCGTAATGGGGTTTGGCTATGAAGCACAAGTAGGCTAAACAGAATAATAGATGATGTTTGTGTAGCAGGCTTTGGCGACTATCAACCTAAAGTAAAACCTTTCTGATAGTGCCAAATTCCTAGCCAAGGTAAGCTAGAAAGAGAGGGCCTCACTTTTAAACCTAAAAAGGCACTACACAGTAGGTAAATCTACCTTTCAGATATGATTTAAAGTTGATGCAACCAAGGAGCACCCTCTAGTTCCCTAGACTAGGGGGAAAAAAGTCCAGATGAAGGTGTACAAAGATGCCATTTGCTATAGAGAATTGCATTCATCACTGTGAAAATTAAACCAAACAGCAAAATGGAGTAATAAAAAACCCACACATGTGCCATGCCAAAAGTCCAGTCTTAAAAGAAAATTGATTTAAGAGAATATAAAAGAAAGTATCAAACTCCAAATATGAAATCAGCCAACAGAACTATAAAGACATACAAGAATTGACATGATGATTTTGGTGTTAGATCTTCCGATTTAGTCGGCACCATAACAAATATAACTCCAGGAAGTGCTTGCATATGTAATCATTATCAATTGTGCAGGCAATCACTTTCCTTATTAATCTGGAAATCGTAAGCGAACAAAGAAGCATGTGATGTTGGTACCAATGATGTTCTAGAATCTATATACTTAGTAATGCATTGTACACAATGTTACATGAAAAGTTCATAGCCTATAAA
>JANAVB010038359.1:0-27440 GCA_029216955.1 Iris pallida | reverse complement strand
AATGAATATGATAGAACACTGGAATGGGTAAAAAAGAGTAGAAGAAAGGTGGGAAAAGGAAATCAGAATACAACAGGCCCCACAAACAAAATGGTGAAAGGGAAAATTTGTACACGTATCTACATTGAAGCAAGAAGATCTCTCATTTCTCCTACCGAAGGAATCGTCTCGCTTGGATATATCTTGGCAACCAATTGAGCAAAGCTTTCATACTTGTCCAAAACTCTTTCTGCAATACACACTTAAATCAGATGTCATGTATATGGAAGCAAGTCATTTAAAAAGGGAAGAATTGCATTTTTGCATAAGCAGAAATATACATGACGACAACTCTTCTTTAAATAAAGTACATACGGCAAGTAACTCTCTCTAAAATAAAGCAAATTGTGTTGATGTCAATAGGAAATTATGAGCAAGAGGGCAATCCACTGCCGCGATACTCTCACTAATGCAGGCTCCGGGTATTGCAGGGTGAAGAGATCAACCACTCCGAACTAAAATCCTTCCATGCATTGATATAATAATAATGTTACCTCATCCCTATAAAAGATGCATCTAGGCTCCTATCATAGCCCTCAAAGGAATAGATATTCTAGTTGTAGAAAAGCAAAGTTATTCTAAATATTCTACCTATAAATAAAACAAAACAAATGTAATCTTATCCTACTTTTAGATTAAAAACATCTAAATCAACCAAATCCTAAACTAGACTCAAACTTGTCCACAAGCGCTGACTAAATATTTTACCTATAAATAAAATAAAACAAATTTAATCTTATCCTAAATATGTTCTACATCATCCTTCAACTCAATTCTTCATATCTAGCAACTTGTCCCACAATGCCCTGGAATATTTGTCCTATTGTTTTTACTATATTACAGTACCCCAAAGGAACATCAAAACATTAATTCACTCATCCTTTTCTTGCAATCACTTCCATAAACGCCATGCATTTCCAATAACTTAAACTTAAATTAGCAAAACAGCAATAAGAGAAGGTTCCACTGAACGATCAGCAAGAAAATTAAGTCAAAGAGCGGTGCCAGAGATAGTCAAGCTCAAAACAGATAAGAATACCTTGCATTTATCCCATAAAGAAGGCAACAACTCCTCTGATGTCAAGTTCCTTTGCAACTTCTTATACATGGCATTGATCGATCTGTCAACCTGCAAGAGGCAACAAAACATTATTCACAAAACTGCAAAGGAAACCAAGAAAAGCATAAACTTCTAGATAGCATCAGCTATAACATACTCCTGATAAACTGGTTTTCAACATCTTCCTGAGATCTGCTTTTGACAGTCCAAGTTGAAAAGGAATCTGTTTTAAGTAAAGCAGAGATGCATTGTCAACCATAAAGTACTGGGCATGGATAATATTTTCCTCATTTTAAATTAGATCAGGAAGCAGCAGTATTGATAAGCGCAACTAATAAACAAATAGAAGCAGGATGAACTAGGCGAGCCACAAACTACATGATTGTATCAGTATTTAATATATGATACATAAGGAAATAGTACCCCAAAACGCTAAGGTACAAGGTAAAGGGTACTGTTCTTACCCGAAAGAACCATGTCAGAAACAGGTTCCAGGATAGTACAGATGACCATTCTTACCAACGCACTTCAAATTGGCTAATATACCTTTAAATATCTTAATTATCATAATGTGTAACTTGCTACCTTAAACTTATTTTATTAGCAAGTTGCTCGCATCAACTATCAAGCTTTTGGAACTTAATACTATCCATCAGATTTTTCGTCAAGATCAAGTGACCAATTTTTACATAAAAGACCTCAATTTTCCCCTTAACTATATTTTGATCCTTTCTTTTAAAAAACCTTCGACTTTTTAGGCTAATTTGCACTCAAATACCATGAAGTATCAAAAATTGACATTTCAATACCATGAACCTTTTTTTGGCAAGTTGCTACCTTGAACTTTATTTTGTTACTTAAATACCACAAACTATAGTTCTTTTCCAAATTAGCCCTAACAGTAGATGACAAAGAACCATAATACCCCCATAATAAAAAATAATAAGTTTTTTCTCTTTGCATAAAAAACAAAATACAAAATTCGAACCCTAACCCCCTACCCTAACTCCACCCCCCTCAACTTTATATACTGGTGCGAAGGGAGCACTGTAGAAATGAGTCTAATTTGTCAGATAATATTATTGAGGGCTACTGCCTACTACTTATAGAGGGTCCAACCCCTCTTCATATTACATCTAACCGATGTGGGACTAAAGTCCCTTATTTACTCTCAACACTCCCCCTCAAGATGGGCGATAGATATTAATCATCCCCATCTTGTTACATAGCTTTGACAGACTCAATGAACTAAGACCCTTAGTCAGACAGTCTGCCACTTGTTCTTCTGAGCGAACATAGTCAATCTTCAGTATCCCTTGTTCCAGCTTTTCCTTGATGAAGAATCGATCGATCTCGATGTGCTTCGTTCTGTCGTGCTGAACCGGATTGTTCGCTATACTTATCGCAGCTTGACTATCGGTCAGAAGGTGCAATGGTGTCCCCTTGTCTAGCTTCAACTCTGTCAGCAGCGCCTTTACCCATAGCAATTCTGATACTCCTAGAGCCATTGCTCTGTATTCTGCTTCAGCTGTCGACCGTGCTACCACTGACTGTTTCTTGCTTCTCCATGAAACCAGGTTTCCTCTTACAAAAACACAGTACCCTGTGGTAGACCTTCTGTCGTCTATGCAGCTTGTCCAGTCTGCATCGCAGTATCCCTCAACATCTGTACATCCATTCTTCTTGAACCACAGTCCTTTTTCCGGCGTCCCTTTCAGATATCTTAGAATCTGAAATACTGCATCCATATGACCCGTTCTTGGATCATGCATATAGCGGCTTACAACACTTACTGCAAATGAGATATCAGGACGAGTATGCCCTAGATAAATCAGTCTGCCTACTAGCCTTTGATACCTTTCGCGATCAACAGGCATTCCTGCTTCTGCTCCCATCTTGCACTTCTGGTCAATTGGAGTGACTGCTGCTCGGCATCCCAGCATTCATGTCTCTTTCAGCAGATCTAGTGCATATTTCCTTTGTGAGAGAACAATTTCTTGTTCACCATCACACACCTCGATACCCAAAAAGTATCTCATCTCTCCCAGGTCCTTCACCTCAAACTCTTTGGCGAGTTTCGTCTTCAGCTTAGTGATCTCAACTACATCGTCACCTGTGATCACTATATCATCTACATATACAGCAAGTATAGTAATGTGGCCCCTTGCATGCTGGAGGAAGACAGTATGATCTGCATTTGTCTGATGGTACCCCATGCCAGTGACAGCCCTTCTGAATCTGTCAAACCAGGCTCGAGGAGATTGCTTCAGCCCGTACAGCGACTTCTTCCGTTTGCACACTTTTCCATGTGACGTTCCTTCACCTGAATCTGACACAGAGTAGCACCCCGGAGGAGTCTCCATGTATACTTCTTCTTGTAGGTCTCCATGAAAAAATGCGTTCTTTACGTCTAACTGGTGTAGCTTCCACCCATAGTTTGTTGCAATGGAGACCAGCGTTCTTACGGTACTCATCTTCGCTACTGGGGCAAAAGTCTCATCATAGTCGATACCATATGTCTGGGTATAGCCTTTTGCAACCAGTCTCGCCTTGTATCGTTCAACTTTTCCTTCTGGTGTCTCCTTCACTGTGTAAACCCATTTGCATCCCACAGCTTTCTTCCCTTCAGGTAATGGCACCAGCTCCCATGTCTTATTTTTCTCTAGTGCCCCAAGTTCTTCCATCATTGCGGCTTTCCATCTTGGGTCCTTCTTTGCTTCCTGCCAATTCTTAGGTAAAGAAGTGGAGTCTAACGAAGTGAGGAATGTTTGATAAGTCGGAGAAATATTAGAATAAGATAGGTAATTGGCAATATCATGTTCATAATCTTTATAACGAATAGGAGCCTTTCCCGCATTAATGCGAGAAGACCTCCTTAAGGGAGCAATGGGTGGTGGGGAAAGCATACCATCCGAATCGGAGAGATCCGCTTCCGAATCCGAACGATCCGGTGCAGGAGTAACATCTTCAAGAGTCGGGGCAGGAGTAGACGAGGGACTTGGCACTATAGGCACAGGGCACGGCACAGTACTGGACCTCTGCTGTCTTCTTCTGTAAACTTGGAGCTCCTTTTTCCTTGTCTGCTTCTCCCCCTGCGTAATGTACGTATTGTCTTCGTCATCCTCCGTATCAGTATCATTGATGCTTTCTCCCCCTTTCTTCCAGTGTGTCACGACAGGACAAGGTACCGATCCGACAACTACGTTTGGGCGTACTACCTCCCCCTCACGTCCAACACCCGCTGTGTGAGGCGTGTTCCCAAACGCAGAACCTTCGTCCGAACCATAATAAGGTTCCAGCTCTCTGAATGTAACGTCCATGCTTACAAACAGCTTCCGTTCAACCGGGCTCCAGCATACGTAACCCTTCTGTGTCCCGGTGTACCCAACAAAGACACACTTAACTGCTCGAGGATCCAGCTTACCAACGCCAGGCCTGTTATCGTGGACGAAGCATACGCAACCAAATACTTTCGGAGGAACGGTGTACGCAGTTGTCCCCGTGAGCATTTTCAAAGGCGTCTTCCAGTTCAGTAATTGAGAGGACATCCTGTTGATGAGATAAGAGGCTGTCAAGACAGCCTGCCCCCACAAAAATTTAGGGACATTCATAGCCAGCATCATTGTCCGAGCTACCTCCAGCAGGTGCCTATTCTTTCGTTCGGCAACACCATTTTGAGCCAGTGTATATGCACAAGAGGTTTGATGCAGTATACCATGAGAGGATAAATACGCAGCAAACCTCTTATGGGTATATTCCGTCCCATTATCCGACCGGAAACACTTAATACGAGCATTATACTGTGTCTTTACCCATTGATGGAGGCTTTGAAATGTCTCAAAAACATCACTTTTATTCTTCAGCAGGTAGACCCACGTTACGCGGGTAGAACAGTCAATAAAAGTAACAAACCATCTATAACCGTTAACACCGTTTGTAGGACAAGGGTCCCACACATCGGAATGAATCATATCAAAAGCAGCAGAACATCGATGCCCAGAACTCACATAGGAGCTTCTGGTATGTTTCCCCAACTCACAAGCATCACAAACTAACAACTCTTTATTGGCTTTTTGATATAAGGACGGATACAGTCGACTAATAACGGGAAAAGAAGAATGTCCTACACGCTGATGGTGGAGGAGCAGCTCGGCTTCGACACTTCGACTTCGGACTGCCGGTTGTGCGTCTGCAACCAAAGATGCCAGTGCTCTATCCAGACCGTTCCTGTCCAAGTACCATAGACCCTTATGCCATGTGCCAGTGCCTAGTCGTCTCCCCGTTCCCTTCTCCTGAAAAGTTACCTTAGGAATATCAAAGAAAACAATACAGTTTAGATCAAGGATAATGGCGCTAATGGATATAAGATTGACAGGAAAGGAAGGAGCATGTAAGACATTAGATAGAGTGATGGAAGGAGTGCAATCAACAGTGCCTTTACCCGTAACAGGCCTGGAGGTACCATCAGCAGTCTGAATGCTTTCTGGCGGCGTTAAGAGTAGAGTATTCCCGGAACTCACCCCGGGACCCCGTGACATGGCAAGATGCCCCAGAGTCCATAATCCAAGCTGGCTGAGAGACAGATGCAAGAGCACGCGGAGGTAAACCGGCACTGGTTTGGGAGAAGTGCAGTAATCTCCTGTAGTGGACGGCGCCCCAGGAATGACTTGTCGTTCACCAGAACCAAGCTTTGAGCCGCGCATCTTCTCGAGAACTTCTCTCTCAAATGGAGTGATGTCCGCCAGCTGATTGTCCCCACCTTCATCCACCAGATGCGCCTTGTTGCCTCCAGAGTAAGTGCCCCTTCCACCACTGTAGCTGCCTCGACCACCTCGTCGTCCACCGCGACCACGGCCCCGACCATTCGAGGGAGTCCGTGTCGGTTTTGGGCAAAAGCGGATGTAATGCCCTGTGTCACCACAGTTGTGGCAAACGCCTCCCGTAGAAGGAGGCTGTGTGAAAGTGGCAAGAGCAGATGTGTCAACTCCGGTCTGCTCCCCCTGGGAGATACCCTTGGTAGGCATCAGCTTCAACCGTGCTTCTTCTTGTGCCATGGCAGCTATGGCGTCTTCTAATGTCGGCAGCTGTTGTTGTGCGAGAAGTACATTCCTCCGTTGCTCAAATGCAGGGTTGAGCCCCTTCAAAAACTTCATCATCCGTTGCCGCGAGATATAATCCAAAAATTTCTGAAAATGTTTTGCAAAAGCCAGTTCAACCTGAGCATCCTCCATGCCAAGAGGATCATAATGGTCAAGATCAGACCAGTACTTCTTCAACAAGGCAGCGTACTCAGAGATGGTACGATCGTCTTGGATTACCCGATCGAGCTCATCCTGCAGTTGGAAGACTCGCATGGGGTTACCCGAACCGGAGTATATGTCTTTCAATGTTCTCCAGATATTAGCAGCTCCCTCCATTGCTTCAACGTTACCCGACACTTGGTCGGTCAAAGAGGCTGTCAACCAACCAGCCACGACATTGTTGACAATGTCCCATACAGCAAACTCCTTCGAGGAGTGATCGACAGGGGCCTTGGTGTGGCCATCTACATAACCAACCAAGCCACGTCCCTTCAGCGTCCACATCGCCTGCCGCGACCATTTCAAGTAGTTGGTCGTGCCTTCCAACTTCGTCTCCAGCTTGTCCAACTTTCCCATTTTGTACGGTGACGGATCCACAACAGTATGGGTCACGCGTGGGGTTGCCTCCGGTAATCTCTTGGTCAGGAGATCCTCGACCAGGGCCTTCATTTCTTCTGCTGTCAACTTCCCATAGATGGAATCCATGACTTCTTCAACTACAATCAGTGAGGTGTTGTTATTTCCTGAGTCGTCTTCTTGTGAGTCGTCTTCGTCTTAGTCAGCTACCGGGGGGAAACAACAAAACGAGATCCCTCACTGATATGTCGTAGTTTATACGACCAACTAGAACCGCGTCATGATAACGCGTTCGGACGGCTCAAGGATAACCAACGTAGTTGTGCCTCCTTGCATGAGACAAACCAGAGGTATACCAGCCGTGCAGAAACGATTGTAAAGACAACGTTTCTAAGATACGAAAATCTAAAGAGATTTCGTATTCGTAGTAGAGCTTCTAAAAAGAAGGTACTGATTCTCGAGGCAACTACAGAGTTCTAAAGAGAAGGAAATCTGTTTTTTTTTTTTTTTTTTTTTGACGGCTAGGGTTAGGGTTTGGATGGGGCTGCTAGAGCTAGGGTTAGGGTTTCCATTGCAAGAGAGGGTGGCGGGAAGGGGGGAATGGTGCAGGCGGGTGGCGGGAAGGGGGGAAGGGTGCTGGCGGGTGGCGGGAGGGGGGGAAGGGTGTTGGTCGGGGGGGGGGGGGGGGGGCGCTGCTGCTCCGGGGGGAGGGGGGGGAGGGGTGGGGCGCTGCTGCTCCGGGGGGGGGAGGGGGTGGGGGGGGGGCTCTGCTCCGGGGGGGTGGGGGGTCGGGGGGGGGGGGGGATTCGGCTAAAAAAAAAAAAAAAAATTGTGGAGAGAGAGAGAGAGTTATGGCTCTGATACCATGTAGAAATGAGTCTAATTTGTCAGATAATATTATTGAGGGCTACTGCCTACTACTTATAGAGGGTCCAACCCCTCTTCATATTACATCTAACCGATGTGGGACTAAAGTCCCTTATTTACTCTCAACAAGCACGGAGGGAGGGGGTGTGGCAGCGAAAGTTGTTGGGGGAGGGGGGCTAGGGTTTTGACTTTTTGACAAAAATTCAAACAGAAGGAATCAAGTTGTAAAAGTTTGATAATTGAGGGCAACAAGTTTCCAAATTCTAATAGTTAGAGAGTATTTACAGGTAAACTAGGCCTTCGAATTTTACTCTCCCATGGACACTTAAAATCATCAGATCATTGTGACATCAAAAATCTAGGTTAACACTTCAAAATAAATAACGTGAAGCCTAGATTGTACTAAGAAATGTCTAAATAACCAAAATCAATTCAACCAACTGGTTAACATGATCAGTTGGATTGTACCAAATATATATTTTTTGGAGCCCTCTTAACCCTGCCTAGGCCCCTAGGCAGCACTCTCCTTTCTACCTATCAGCCGCCCCATCTCTTCATTCATTGGGCAAGCTGGTGGTAATGTGCGTGATGGGTTGTCTGCGACCATGTGGGTTGTATAAGTGGTAATGGTGTGGTGGAGGTAATGGTACTGCATGAAGGGGAGGTAAGGCTTTCTGTTAACTGAGTATTTATCTTTTACTTAATAAAGGCATATTATAGATGTAATAACTGGGATCACTTGACATCACCCATGCATCTAACACAATGAGAACCTCTCAAAGAAAAGTAAACATTTGGGATTTTGGTGTCCAGTTTTTAAGATAAGAAGGTAAGTGTCTAAGTTAAACTTTAAGGTAGGAGGGAGTGTTAATCTATAAGAGAGAAATATATCACTATAGAGCTGGCCATTCTTCACATGCTTGTAGGCAGTTTTGAATTGGAACACTCTACCAGCTATCTTGACAATAATAATTATCAGTCATTAAGAAGTGAAAACATATCTTAAAAGATTAAATTCCTAAACTACATAATATGTACAACTTGCTGCTATCACCACACTGTTTGAGATGCATAGTACTGCATTAGCCTAGCAGTTCATAGTTCATACATACAGATAGAGTAGCTATCAAACCTAATTCACATGCATATTAAATTAATTACAGTACAAGTAGAATTTGATGAATTACTCACTTCTTCAGGTGTAATTGTGTACATTAAATCCTCAATTTTCCGAGCAAACTGAAATAGTCTTTCAAATTGCTGCAAACATTAATTGTATGTCATATATGTATGTCATTGGTAGGAAGCTTATTGGTGTAAAAGAATAATGCTTACTGGAGCAATATTAACAGGAATCTGACTACTAAAGGTAAAGCAATAAAAAAAATATAAAAAGTGGATCAGGTAATACTTACAACATAAATGATCATATTGATATGACGTGTGCAAGCCTGCTCATAGGATTCACTGGCCTGATGATAAAATTTTGCAAGCGTAGGCACAACATTCGCTAAATCATAAAGACTGCACCCAAGAACTTTTAATGAGTGAAATTTATCGAATATTTGGGGAAAATTTTAGGTGGATTGTCCTCAATGTTAAATCAACATTGCAAATTTAAAATACAAAAAGCTCCATTCCCATTATTTGGAAGCTAACATATGTATGAACTATGAAGACAAATGAAACTGTACATGACCTGTTCTGGAAAGCTGCATAATTCTCTAAAAGTACAATGTCCGCATACTTTGGGTCAGCTTGTGCAATCTTTTCCAGAGTCCCAAACATTATGCTAACCTGTTGCAAAATCCTGTGTCAGTGTTCCAAAGTTAAAAGGTACGTAATGATAAAGTACGCAAATATGGTAAAGAAATAAAACATATAACATCCAAATAATCTTATAGATATATAAAAATAAGGGAGATATACAAACAGTTTCGAAGTCGGAAACTTTTGTTGCGGGGGCTAAAGGCGCCTAAAGTACATTGAAACTAACTATATAAACACAGAGTTTTCCATTATCAAAACCAAGCAAAATACATAGTTCAAATTCAAAATACATCAATGCTCCTTCTTATGAGTAATTAAGTTGCACTCAGCGTTCCTTCGTGGAACTAAACTTACCTATGATAGAATCTTCACCGAACTTCTTACCAATTTCTTTCTCGATGTAGGCAGTCAAATAATCATTTAAAAACTTATTTTTAATCATGTTTCAAAGCATTGTTTTCTCTATCTTCATAATTGAGAATGTGTTGATAATCTTCATAATTGAGAATGTGTTGATTTGATTGTTGATTTCCTTGTTTTTCGTCATCCATTGACATACATCATGAATTCCAGCCAATTGATTTGGAACATCAAGCTCAAACAGCTCAAGTTGCACTGTTAAATGTATTAACTTGTGAAGTCAGAAACATAGAATTTCTATGCAAGCTTACAAATGTCATCTATTTAGAATGGCATAAATCCTTCTTTACGATCCAGAGCGATACTAATAACAAGTAACTCTCGTACAATTCATTGAACCTGCTACTTATTTCTTGCAACTAATAATCAATTGTTGCTACATACACTCGGTAATAATGTTGTACAGTAATCTTATGCAGGAGTAAAAAGAAGAGTTCAGGTTTTACGTAGGATTGGGTCCGTTGGCTAATTGACCAAGCAAAACTGTCCTGGGTCCCACTTAATAAATATGAGGCTAATGTCTCATCCTAATGAAAGTAGGATGGCCATCATGTAAAGCATAGTTTGCAGTATCGGCCGATGCCGATCCGATACGGTTTGACATGTCCCGATACCGATATTGACCGATACTTATAGATACCGACATTTTTGTTTATCTTTTCCCGTCAATTTGACTAAGAAAATTGTACGAAAAAGACCAATCAACAAGGATGTAAAAGCATAGTAAGATTGTAAAAACATGTAAAAGAAGTAAACTTATTTATCACATGTAAACCAATTGGCAAAGATATCTACTATTTCATTCAATTTTAAAACTACTAAGAAACAACATTGAAAATACTTAAAATCATGCATAAATGTATAAAATATATTTTCTAAAATGTTAATAATTATTTGTTTTTCGATGCCAAAAAATTGATACACTGATCCGAAATCGTCGATATTGCCGATACCGCCAATCTCGATACTCATAGGAATGGTACAGATTCCGATACCGATACTGTGAACCTTATAAAGTTGTCCTTGTCCAAATTGAGGAGGGGCGACTTAATAAAATGGCATCTCCCCAATGGATAGGAGAGTGCACCATCTATAGAAAAATAAAATGTCAAAATTGATAGGGACCATGGCTCTTCCTAGCCTTCCCTCCGCCATTGTATACAAAGTTGTAATAACCATCGTAAAATTAAGCTTATGAGCCATACATGAAAATATGGGGGAGAATTGAGAAAAGAATAACAAAAGGAACTAGAATTTCGTAAAATCAATTTGGTTTTATGCTTGGGAGGTCAACTGTGGAAGCTATTTACTAATTAATAAGATTAATGAAGACATCTAGAAAGAAAAAGAGGGATTTACATGTTGTTTTGACTTATAGAAAGCTTATGATAGAGTTCATAGGAAGATAATCTCTTCGGAGAAAAAACAAGTCACTGATAGCTATATTGAGACTATTAAGGATATTTATGAGTTATAACGACCGCGCGAACCACGGGAGAACTTAGCAAACAATTTCCTATCAACGTTGGCTTACATCAAGGATCAACATTATGTTCTTACCTCCTCCGTTAGTTACGGATGAAATTACTATACATATTCAGCAGAAGGTTCCATGGTGCATGATGTTTGTTAACGATATTGTGATGGTAGATGAGAGTAAAGAAATGTTAGATGCTAAAATAGAAATGCGGAGAAAAAATTTGAAATCTAAGGGTTTTAAAATGAGTAAGACAAAAAAATAGTATAGGAAATGTAACTTCAACCACAAGTCGAAAAGAAATTAGGGAGTACATAAAATGGAAGAGCTACCAAGGAGTGATACTTCGGTATTTCATGATCAATAATTTATCATGATTGAGAATGATATCATGCATAAATTATAATAGAATGGTTGAAATCAATGAAATAGAGAAGTACTTTTGGAGTACTTTGTGAACCTAGGATACTCGATATACTTTGAAAGGAACATTCTATAAGACCGTTACAAGAGCAGTCATGTTTTATGGATCCGGGAGCTGGCCCAAAAAAATGGAATAATCGAAATGAAAATGATAGGATGGATGCATCACAATAAATTAAAAGATGGGATAAGAAATGAGTGTATTCATTAGAAATTTGAGGTTTCGTCGTTCAGGACATGATGATAGAAATTCTTCTTAGGTGTTTTAGACATGTGCATGACAGACTAATAGATGCCCATATAAGGAGAGAAAAAATAGTAGTTGCATGACCCACTAGGACTAGAGGTAGCCTAAATGAACACACATTGAACTTTTTAAAATGATATGATATTTGTTAGAGTTATAGAGGACATGGCCCTTAAGAGAGCCAAACGGAAGAAAATAATTCAAACACCTAACCCAAAAAAAATTGGGATAAAGGCTTTGTTGTTGTATCCAAATATCTTATAAAAAGTTTGTCAGAAGCCCGTGCAAAAGCTGCAAGATTATGCCAAAGCATATAAGGCCTGGTATCTTCATTAACATTTGGCTTCTTCACTGGCCTGTGGTCATTCATCCATTAACAATTACAAAACTTAAAATATCTGAAGGGTCCCTTCATTGTAATTGTAGCATTCCTACTTTGACATGAGAAGATTTACATCCCAAGGAAAACCTTTAAATATGAAAAGAGAGGATGTTTCAGCCTCAAATTTAAAATAGTATAATGAATTCATAAGGTCACGATCTCAATAAAATCTTCCAATCAATGCACATAATTACATCTATTGTTAATTAATTGCAATAAATACCTAACTTAGGCGCACTGCAAATTTTATAGTATATGTAGTTCGTACAGAATAATATAAAACATCAAGTATCTCTATTACGTTTGTACAAAATTAATGAAGTAAAATAAGTATCTCACAATATGCAATAACTATCTGCTGATACTCACTAATTTTGTGTACGCTTCGTCAACCAAATCCCTTGATTGCCCCTGGATGTATTGCTCCATTCGTGTTGCAAGAGTAGCAAACCTATGCAAAATGAATGAATTCAAATATTCAGCATAATGCAGCATAAGCTGAATACAAATGTGACTATTACTGCGAGAACCCCACCCTAATACTACATAAATACTCTTGAAGATTCTTTCCTATTTCACTGCCACTTCATTTCCATCCCAACCCACTTAAGTCTTGCTTATGTGTCGTATAGGACCATTGTTTTTCTGTCATGGAAGTTGGTCAATTTTGATTTTCTAATCACAAGGGGTGATTAGGAAATCAAGTGTTAGTGGATTAAGTTTCTTATGAGATTTCAGAACCCACCATTAGTTGATCGGGATTTACGGATCAAGGAAATTGTGATTTCAAAACCATAAGTGAGCATTTCCAATTCATTTCCCTTCCAATAGAATCCCACCTTATGTAGGGATTTCTTACCCCCTTGCGATTTGGCAGAAAGAAAAGCAATAGAGAAGCATAAAAGAAAACGCACAAGAATACACAGAATTTAACATGGTTCACTTCTCAAATCGAGAAGCTACGTCCACGACTGTTGCAGGCAAAATTTCCAGTATATTCTGAAATCTGAAGATAGTTTACAAGTTGCGCCCTAATACTCCTTTTATAGGCATAGGATATTAGGACGACTTAATTGCAAATAAAATACCCAACATACCCTTGGAAAAAAATTCCATGAGCCCCTTTCAGTAACCACTTCCTCCAATAAATAGCATCATTATTTACCACAAGATTTCCTACATAATTGCCATCCAAATCAGTGTATCCTCGTCGCCTTCTCGCAATATTGTTCCAAGCTAGTTCTGTTCCTTCTTCCGGATACACTCCTTCAAAATTTAGACGTTGTATGGATTTGGATTGGGAGAAGGTGGCGAATCTGATGAAAGGAATGAAGGTGTATCCTGTGTTCTTCCCATTTATTCCAAGGCCTTTTTTTATACAATCTCATATAATTTCATATAAAATTTCTCTTTATTTTGTGTACACAGCAAAAAATATAGTTTTGGTATAACTTTGTAGTCCAAACTCCAATTGGAAACCCTACAAATTTAACCTCTCATTATTCTTAAATTAGTAACTTTTTAGTTTTCATATCAGAATTTTTATTATTGAATTTAAAATAGTTATGAACATTTGACAAATTTGATTATGTAGAGAATAATTGTTGTATCTTTTATTGATTGGCTACTCCACTACTTATAGGGAGTCTAGCTCCTCTTCATACTACATTTTTCAATGTGGGACTAAATCCCTTATTAGTTCTCAACACTCCCCCTCAAGATGGGCGATAGATATTAATCATTCCCATCTTGTTACATAGCTTCGACAGACTTAATGAACTAAGACCCTTAGTCAGACAGTCTGCCACTTGTTCTTCTGAGCGAACATGATCAATCTTCAGTATCCCTTGTTCCAGGTTCTCTTTGATGAAGAATCGATCGATCTCGATGTGCTTCGTTCTGTCGTGCTGAACTGGATTGTTAGCTATACTTATTGCAGCTTGACTATCGCTCAGAAGACGTAACGGTGCTCCCTTGTCCAGCTTCAACTCTGTCAACAACGCTTTCACCCACAGCAACTCCGACACTCCTAAAGCCATTGCTCTGTATTCTGCTTCAGCTGTAGACCGTGCTACCACTGACTGTTTCTTGCTTCTCCATGAGACCAAATTTCCTCCTACAAAGACACAATATCCCGTGGTAGACCTTCTATCGTCTATGCAGCTCGTCCAGTCTGCATCGCAGTATCTCTCAACTTCTATACATCCATTCTTCTTGAACCATAGCCCTTTCCCTGGCGTCCCTTTCCGATATCTCAAGATCTGAAACACTGCATCCATATGATCCGTTCTTGGATCATGCATGTAGCGACTTACTACACTCACCGCAAATGAGATATCAGGGCGAGTGTGCCCCAGAAAAATCAATATCCCTACAAGTCGTTGATATCTTTCACGATCAACTGGCTCTCCTGCTTCTGCTCCCAACTTGCACTTCTGGTCAATTGGAGTGACTGCTGCTTTGCATCCCAGCATCCCTGTCTCCTTCAGCAGATCTAGTGCGTATTTTCTCTGTGAGAGAACAATTCCTTGTTCGCCTTCACACACCTCGATACCTAGAAAGTACCTCATCGCTCCTAAATCCTTCACCTCAAACTCCTCCGCGAGTTTTGACTTCATCTTAGCGATCTCGACTTCATCATTACCTGTGATTACTATATCATCCACGTATACAACAAGTATAGTGATGCGGCCTCTTGCATGCTGAAGAAAGACCGTATGATCTGCATTTGCTTGATGGTATCCCATGTCTGTAACAGCCTTTCTGAATCTGTCAAACCAGGCTCGAGGAGATTGCTTGAGTCCATATAGCGACTTCTTTAGTTTACACACTTCTCCATGCGATGTCCCTCCGTCTGATTCTGTAGCGTAGCACCCTGGCGGGAGTTCCATGTACACTTCTTCTTGTAGGTCCCCATGGAGAAAGGCATTTTTCACATCTAACTGGTATAGCTTCCACCCATAGTTTGCTGCAATGGAGACCAGAGTTCTTACGGTGCTCATTTTTGCTACTGGAGCAAACGTCTCATCATAGTCGATGCCATATGATTGTGTGTATCCTTTTGCAACCAACCTTACCTTGTATCGTTCCACTTTTTCTTCTGACGTCTCCTTTACTGTGCATACCCATTTGCATCCAACAGTTTTCTTCCCTTTGGGTAATAGAACCAGCTCCCACGTCTTATTTTTCTCCAGTGCCCCAAGTTCTTCCATCATTGCAGCTTTCCACCTTGGATCTTTCTTTGCTTCCTGCCAACTTTTGGGCAACGAAGTAGAGTCTAATGATGCAATGAAGGCTCGATAATTCGAAAAAATATTAGAATAAGACAGGTAGTTGGCAATATCATGTTCATAATCATCAAAACGACTAGGAGCCTTACCCGCATTGATGTAAGAAGATCTCCTTAAGGGAGCAATAGGTGGTGGAGAGATCATACCATCAGAGTCAGAGAGATCTGCATCAGAATCAGATTGATTCAGTGCGGGGACAACATCTTTAAGAGTTGGAGCAGGAGTAGACGAGGGACTTGGTACAGTAGGCACAGGGCACGGTACAGGCACAGTACTGGACTTCTGTTGTCTCCTTCTGTAGACTTGGAGCTCCTTTGTCATTGTCTGCTGCTCCCCATGTTTAACATATGTATCTTCTTCATCTTCTGTATCGGAGTCACTGCTTTCTCCCCATGTCGTCCAGTTTTCCACGACCGGGCATGGGACCGATCCGACCACCACAGATGGACTTATTTTCTCTCCCTCACATCTAACACCCTCTGTGTTAGGTGTGTCACCAAACGCTGAACCGTCATCCGAACCATAATATGGTTCCAGTTCTCTGAATGTAACGTCCATGCTTACAAACATCTTCCGCTCAACTGGGCTCCAACATGCGTATCCCTTCTGAGTTGTCGTGTACCCGACAAAGATACATTTAACCGCTCTAGGATCCAGTTTGTTAACTCCTGGCCTATTATCTTGGACAAAACATACACACCCAAATACTTTCGCTGGAACAGTGTACGTGGTTGCACCAGTAAGCATCTTCAACGGTGTCTTCCAGTCCAATACTTGAGATGGCATTCTGTTGATGAGATAAGAGGCCGTTAACACCGCCTGCCCCCATAAGTGTTTCGGGACATTCATAGCCAGCATCATCGTCCGTGCGACCTCCAGCAGGTGTCTGTTCTTCCGTTCGGCCACACCATTTTGTGCCGGTGTATAGGCACATGAAGTTTGGTGTAGTATTCCATGAGTGGATAAATACTCAGCAACCTTCTTATTTGTATACTCCGTCCCATTGTCAGACCGTAAGCACTTAATTTTAGTGCCATATTGTGTTTCAACCCGACGATGAAAGTCTCGAAACGCCTCAAAGACATCACTTTTATTCTTCATAAGGTAGACCCATGTCACGCGAGTATAACAATCAATAAAAGTGACGAACCATCGAAAACCGTTAATACCGGTTATAGGACAAGGGCCTCATACGTCCGAATGTATCATATCAAATGCAGCTGAACTTCTACTTCCTGAACTCATATACGTGCTTCTGGTATGTTTACCCAACCCACATGTATTACAAAATAACTTCTCTTTATTAGCCCTTTGGTATAAGGACGGATACATGCGACTAATAATTTTAAAAGAAGAATGACCGACACGCTGGTGGTGGAGTAGCAATTCATCTTCTACACTGCGCCGAGAATCTTTCGGTGGTGTATCTGCTACCAGAGATGCCAATGCTTTGTCCAGTCCAGTCCTGTCCAAGTACCACAACCCCTTATGCCATGTGCCAGTCCCTAGTCGTCGTCCTGTCCCCTTCTCCTGAAAAGTAACCGTAGGAATGTCAAAGGAAACAGTACAGTTAAGATCAAGAATAATGGCACTAATAGAAAGAAGATTGACAGAAAAAGACGGAGCATGTAAGACATTGGTGAGAGTCAGAGAAGGGGTGCATGCGACAGTGCCTTTACCCATGACATGGCTGGAGTTACCATCAGCAGTCTGAATGCTCTCCGGCGTCGGTAGGTGAGTATAGTCCTGGAACTCACCGCGGGACCCCGTAACATGGCGAGATGTCCCAGAGTCCATAATCCAACCTGGTTGGTGGACAGCTGCTGCAAGAGCACGCGCGGGAATACCTGTGCTGGTTTGGGCAAAGCAAGTGATGTGATCCCCCGAGGTAGATGACGTCCCATGACTGTCGTCCGAACCCAGCTTCGTGCTGCGTAACTTCGCGAGGAACTCCTTCTCAAGAGGGGTTAACTCAGCCAGGTGACTTTCTCCTCCTTCCTCCGCCAGATTAGCTTTGTGCCCTCCAGAATAATTTTTCCTTCTACCAGCATAACCGCCTCTACCACCTCGACGTCCTCCGCGGCCCCGTCCACGATCACTCGACTGACTTTGCAGGAATTTTGGACAAAACTGATCTAATGCCCTGAGTCACCACAGTTGTGACAAACACCGGCCACAGAGGGAGGCTGATTGAAGGCGGCAAGGGCAGACTTGTCAACAGCGGCTTGCTCCCCCTGGAAATAGCCCTTATTGGACATCAACTTCAATCGAGCCTCTTCTTGTGCCATGGCAACTATGGCTTCTTCTAAGGTTGGAAGCATGGGCTGTGCTAGGAGTACATTCCTTCTATGCTCAAACACAGGATTAAGACCCTTCAAGAACTTCATCATCCGTTGTCGCGAAATATAATCCAAGAATTTTTGAAAATGTTTCGCAAATGCTGGTTCGACTTGTGCATCTTCCATCCCAAGAGGATCATAGTGATCCAGATCAGACCAGTACTTCTTCAACAGTGCTGCATACTCAGAGATGGTACGGTCGTCCTGGGCCACCCTATCAAGTACATCCTGCAGTTGGAAGACCCGCATAGGATTGCCTGAGCCTGAGTACATATCCTTCAAAGTCCGCCATATATCAGCAGCAGCCTCCATCGCCTCTACATTGTCCGACACCTGGTCGGTCAAGGAGGCTGTCAACCATCCAGCCACAACATTGTTGACAATTTCCCAAATAGCAAACTCCTTTGAGGAGGGATCATCTGGCGCCTTGGTTTGGCCATTGACGTAGCCAACCAAGCCTCGTCCCTTCAGCGTCGGCATTGCCTGCCGTGACCATTTCAAGTAGTTGGACGTTCCCTCCAACTTCGTCTCCAGCTTGTCCAGCTTTTCCATTTTGTAGGGTGACGGATCCACATCAGTACGGATCACACGTGGGGTTGTCTCGGTTAATCTCTTTGATAAAATATCATCAACCAAGGCTTTCATCTCTTCTGCTGTCAGTTTACCACTGATCGAATCCATGGCGTCTTCAACTGTGATTCGTCGTCGGCGGCGGCTTCGTCGTAGTCGTCGTCTTCGTCGGCTTCGTCGTCGTCGTCTTTATGTAAAATCTTCAACAGAGATCTTACGAATATGCTGTCAACGTGGCCAACATCGGCGCGCGCATGTAGATCCTAATTTGCAGATCGAGAACGAAAAAACAAAAAAGCATTTTGTAATTCCGGAGGACGAAATCTAGGAACAGATGGTGCAAATAAAGCATTTGACGTCCATCCGTCTTCGAATAACCGCCCACATAATCTCTTGCAAATTAGGATTTTTTTTCGTTTTGAAAAAAGGGGGGGTCGACAGCAGTTGGGTCGGAAGAGGGGGGTGGGGGGCGTCGGGGCAGCGGGGGGGGGGGGGGGGGGGGGGGGCGTCGGCGGCGGCAGGGGGGGGCGTCGGGCGGGGCAGGGGGTGTTGGGCGTCGGGGGGGGGGGGGGGGGGGGGGGGGGGGGTGGAACTGCCGGGGGCAGCAGGGGGGTTCGGCGGCAGGGGTGGGTTTGCCGGGTTGGGGAAGGGGTGGAAATTTTTTTTTTTTTGTGGTTATATCTCTGATACCATGTAGAGAATAATTGTTGTATCTTTTATTGATTGGCTACTCCACTACTTATAGGGAGTCTAGCTCCTCTTCATACTACATTTTCCAATGTGGGACTAAATCCCTTATTAGTTCTCAACAGATTATAACATAGGGTGAAATATATTAGAAGGAATTGGAATTCTAATAAGAATAATAATGTAATAGCAGTGGTTGAGTTTTTTAAAATAAATCCCATGTGATTGAAATCATTGTGCTTTTACCTCGAATCACAATGTTTTGAAGAATCTCGCTGCATTTGTGAAATCTCAATTGACTATCCCCAACTGCTTTTCTCACAGGCTTACTCCAGATACCATTGGAGGCCATTTGATGGCAGATACCAGAAAAATCAACTAGTTTTGACAAGGTAACCATAAAGGACAGAGGCACGGGTTTCCATGAGTGTCAACTAGGCCCTGCAATCAGGATAGATGGAGTACACTAGTAGTCTCCAAGCATTGTGATTAGAACCAGAAATTGTATCAGATCAAGGCATCAACAACAAGCGACCAGTGACACATACCAGCCAGCCTGAGTTGTACAGTTGACTGTTCATTATCTGGTCGATCATATCATCAACTCCTGCATCATCTAGTCAGATCTTAGAAGCCAGAAGCAGAAGCGGAAGCGGGGCGGGGGCGGGAGGGGAGCGGGGGAACGCGACTAGCTATAAGAGTCTAAAGTTGGGAGCGCGAAGGGAGCGTGCGCTAATAAAAACTTATATTTATTAAGTATTGTTATCAAAACTTATAAATATTTTAATATTTATTAGAATTTATAAAATTAAGTTCAAAGTTACATAGTGGTCATTCATATGTTGATTTTTTATGATGTCAAGGTAAATAATCTTTAGTTTCTTCGTACTTTGATAAACGTGTATTAAAAATCTTCTAGCTTTCTTTCCAAAAGTTATGTCCACTTTTAAAATTATGGTCACATTATGGGAAGCGCTCATATCGTCAGAGAAACACGCTTCCGTCGCGGGGAAAACGAGCTCACGTTGTCGGGGGAGCGAGCTCCCAATGAGCTCCCAAGTAAGAACCGCCAAATCGAGATTCTTACTGAGATTCGTTGACCTTCTAGAAATTCCTGGCTTCTAAGAGTCAGATCATAGGAAAACTAGTTGATTGGCCAATCAACTGATCACAGAGCTTCAACATTATCTTTTTTGTTCCGACCATTTAGGTTTAATTATGATTTCCTATTATGAGGATGCTTTTCCCATGAAATTTGATTGCACTCTATTATTGAGGATTCTTATCTGGTTGAATTGTGCAATGCAATTCTTTTTGAAGGTGTAAAGCTTATGCCTACCATTTCTGCCTTACTTCCAATCGTCTCCACAATCATTCATAATAGGCTAGTACACCACCAAAAATCTTAAATCCCAAATTCTCAAAACCCCTTATCCCTACCTTCATCAAGCACCAAACTGAACCGTTTTTTCCAATTGCCCAGTTATTCATAAACCAAACTCCTACTTCCTGCAATAGCTACAACTCCTAATTCCTGAATTCCCAATTCTTTATTTCAAACAGCAAAGTAGAACAATAACAATAAGGTCTCAAAGCGAACTTCAATACATAGGGAATGATTTTAATCCTGGAGGAACATGAGAAGGCTTAAGCAGGAGATCATCCATGGTCTTTGCACCTCTTGGATTACTTGTAGGTATAACTGTTGATGATTTCTTCGTAGCAATTCTAAGGTTTATCTTTGAATAATTAATGTTGAAATACTTATATCTTCATGGCTCATGGGTGTTGATTGAATTGAACCTTATCCATTTTATTAGCGTTGGAATTGTGTGTTTCTTAGTTATATTGCTCGCTATTTATTAGGGTTTAACAAAATTGTCCCGGTAACATTATCTTGCATCATCAACATAACTAGGGTAACTGTAAATCTTGCACAATTGCTGGCCTGCTGATTTAGGGTGAAATTGTATTGATTCCCATGCCAACTTTCATCATTCATTGCATATCAGTGGTCTTTTAGTTTGCATCATGTGTCAATGTGAAGTCTAAGTTTGTTGCTTTGTTGAATTCAATTATATAAGGAATTGCTTGGTAGGTACATATATCTTGGTTTCTTTATAGCTTTTATTTTCATGTATGATGCAACTGGGTATTCGCAAAAAAATATGGGTAAACATGCAACATGGGGAGCATAGGAAGGGAGTCCGGATGGTGGAAGAGCCATTGTAGCCAAGGGAGGGCGTGTCATTTGACGTAAACCTAACATGAAAAAGAATAAGTATCCTTGCTCGCTTGGGCCATTTCCTAATCGTAAACTTACTATATAGATAAGAGACATTTGGCACATTTCTCCTTCGGGTAGTGAAAAAAGTGGGCCCCATCATATACTCTTTTTTATCATACGGTTTGATTGTCTAGGTCCCATCATATACATATACTAGAAACACAGCAATTTTGCACCAGTCCCTTTTGGTTACTGAAAAGAGTGGGAGTAGGTGCTCTTTTATGCACTCAATAGAGAATACACCACAACATACACACTACATCCAGGACGGGCCACTCTCAAAGAAAATATAATAACAGTCGAAACGAACACTCTTTTCACTCTCCAAAAGATTCTTGGACTTTTCTCATATAATTCCCTTAAATATAGCTTATTTTTACATAAGTTCCCAGAATCTTAGTGTCTACTTAAAAGTCCCCTAAATGATTAATAATTGAGTTATGAGTCCCCAAGGTTAACTAATGGAATTTACATAAATTCTTTAATTTAAACATAATTTATTCTATTTGACACTTTTGCAGCTTTCCCTTTGTATGATGGCTTTTCTTTTCCTTCATACTTCTTCTTCTCTAGAGGCCCTTTTTGGACACTTTCCTTAACTTTTGCTCTCCTTTTGAATCCGACCAAATATCAAGTTTGATGACATACATGTCCCAAGTGGTCATTTTCTTCTAAAAATTTGATTTGTGGATGTGGGTTATCATTTTTTTACAGTACTTATTCAATAGATACTCTTTTGTTTTGTAAGTGAATGGTTTCTTGGAGAAAAGTGGTGGAGGATCAAGCAGGATGAGTTAAACAAGAGTTAAAACGATAGAGTGAGCCTTGAAGGCGAAGTAGGAAAGGGCCCACGCGAGGCAAAGGCTACTTTTTATTCTGTCATATTAGATTTACGTCAAATGATACGGTCTCCCTTGACTCCACCGGGTCTTCAACCATCCGGGATCCCTTCATATCCTCCTCATGGTGCATCTCTACCATGCTTTGCACCTCTCGACCATGATTTGCACCTACGGAGCAAAAAATCAAATATGTAGGAAAGTCTTGTTGCATCACACGTGAAAATGAAAACTATAAAGAAACAAAGAACTTATGCCGAAAATGGTGTTGTGTCGACCCGTGTATCCTGAAGTCAGACCTGACAATGTACGAACTTTTATCCAATAGATCATATAAAAGAAGAGACATGCAAAGCCTACAACAACCTAAATACCTAACAATATGCAATCTAATACAAATATAAGCTTTTTCATATTAGGTTCATGTCAAATGACACTGCCTCCTTTAGCTATGGCGACTCTTCCACCATCCGGACTCCCTTGGCTACGGTAGCTCCACACAGTGCATTTTTTTCACGCTTTGTCGAACACCTAATTGCATCGTACACGAAAATAAGCTAGAATGAAACAAGAAAGTATGTCGAAAACCGTGTTTTGCCAACCGGCTTATCTGGAAGTCATGCCAGCAATGTACGAACTTCTATCCCATATATTTTGTCTATATAAAGAGACATACAAAGTCTAGGACAACCTAAATACCTAACCAATGTGTAATCTAGCATAAATATAAACGTAAATGACATTTTAAGAAATATTACAGTAAGATATCAAAACCAGAAACATGTTTAATTATTGGTTGGACTACAAAAGAAACACTAAATGCCAACTAAAAAGAGAAACTTCAAAATGATAAATAAAATATGATGACCTGATTATAAAGATCAAATTTTGGAAGAAAAAATAAGGGCAACATAGGACATATATGTATCCAAATTGGTTTTTTAATATCATGAGAGTTTCAGAAGGAGAACAAAAGCCATCATATAATAAGAGGAGATGTGGGAGTAGGGAGGGGCAAAAAGATCAAACAAATTAAGTTTTAACCGGATATTTCTATCAGTTTGGTTAGACTTTGGGACTCATAACTCAATTGTTAAAATTTTGGAGGACTTTAAAGTAAATAAAAAGTTTTGGGAAACCATGGATGGAACCATGATTGAATGATAAGTGGGGGTAAGAACATAAGCACTTTTTTTTTTTGCAAAGTTTTAGAGGGGTAGAGAATTTTGAAAAGTTTGCCTCTAGTTTTTCAAAGTTTTTGTCCTACTATAATTCCGTCCCCATGGGAGACTTATGCATGTAAGGGACTTATATGCAAAAAGCACAATTCATCCTCACAATGCTTTTTTTCACTTTCCAAAGTTCTAGCATAAAAAGTGTGAAGTCTTATATGTATATGATTGTTAATAATTTGGAGACTCTTAAGCAAATAAAAAGATTTTGGAGACTTACGTAAAATAAGTTAGACTTAAGGGACTTATTTAAAAATAAGTTAGATTTAAGGGACTTATATGTATAAAGCCCGTCTCCATGGACTACTCTTTCACTACCTAAAAGGGAGTGGGGCAAAATCGCTCCAAACATAGTATATGTATATTATGGGGCATACACAACCAAACCATATGGTACGTACACAACCAAACAGTATGATAACATAGAAAACTTTAAAATACATATGTGGTGGGGCCCACTTTTGTCACCATCCAGGGAGAAAATGTGCCAAAGGTCCTAGCTATATACTATGTATATGATTGCTAGGTAGCAATATCCATAACAATAGTTCTTAAAGGTTTAGAAGAAGAAAAATGGAATGCTTTATACTAAATCTTAGGCGTTGGCAACATGAAAGTTGTCTCGTATAATCATTTATCCCGGAATTTAAACAATTCATCTTTATTGAGGAATATCTCCTATATAACAGTACCAAATCTTCTTTTAGTGCCTCAGTCCATATTCTAGTAGGTCAAACCTAGTTTCAGCAACTCCTTCAAAGGATCCTATAACTCCTAACCCGTGCATTCAACACTATCATGACATGAAACCTCAAAGATGTGCAACAAACGATACAAAATGAGAACAGAATATACCTCGGAATATAGGAAAGTGCTCCCAGTTGTCGTACACTGCGCTCATTTCTCTCAATTTGATGACAAGCTTCATCAACAAACTGCAAAATAGCAGACAAGCAGTTACATGAGAGAAAACTATAGCGCCATTCCCTTTTGATATATGTGTGAACTGCGAAGTATTTGTACTTCCAACAACACCTACCCTGTTGAACTGCATTGATATTCTTGATTCCAAATCATCAAGCAGCCGACGCACAAAACCTGCAGCATCAGCTTTCTGACCAGAAAGATAGCGCTCAGTAATCCCATGCATCGATATACAGCGCAGGGGATCAATCTTGTATGCCCAATCTACCACTGCATAAAAATCCTCCTGAAAAATAGATATAATCAGATTTTTATGAGATATTTCCGTGGTATGAGAATCTAAACTCACCCTAATTGTAGCATAGAGTAATGAAGCCTTAAGATCAACATATACAATTTACATTGGGAAGGCGTTCAAGCAGCTCAAGATCAACAAGTATGTCAACAGAATGCACGAAAGTAATTTGGAGATCAAAAGACCAACCATGTGAAAATTCGTTGAAAGATAGCTGGTTACGAAACTAATAAGTAAAGATGGGTTTACTAGATGAAGCACTAGTCTTTTTTTTAAATATTTATTTCCTGTAGTAGTAAGTACTAACTCAATGACCTTTTTCCTGAAAACAATATGATACTAATAAGTGAGTACTTAAAAATGTAATCATCCAATCGTTCATTAAGACATAGGTGTACAAGGATATGGCTTTTGGCTTTCTCAAATTAGGATGAATCCACCCATAAAAGTATAATTTGCTTACAGAAAATGATCAAAATTGTACAATTTCTTGCAGAAGTTTTTCAATCATCAGATACAGCTAAAGCCTAAATATAATATAATATCCAATAGCACCATGAAGAATTTCCAAATAAAAATCTGTAGGAGCCAATAAGAAGAAATTTGGGATAAAAATTGACAATACGAATAACACCCTACAGAATGAGTGAAAAAATGGTTCCTCTCGAACAAAAAAATTTAACTTCAACAAGATTGATAATAATTCCAGTTAATCCCACAGCCCATGTACAAGGAGATAAATGTTGTTGGAAACATTCATACAATTGCTACAATTGCATCACATCCGGAGATGGGAGATAACTAGCGGTGTATAGTTATCCCCAGATACATATCACACTCCTAATTAGCATAGTGCAGTGGCCTCACCAGCGGTGAGGCCAGTGACACCCTTAGCAATCCTGAGGCTCCGTGGTCTATCAGCAATTATTTTCTTTTTTGCCTCCTGCTTAGGGTCCTTCACTGATAGCTTCTTGTGAGATTGCCCCTATTAGGTCTTCCCATTCTGGGTGGTACATGGTGAGGCGAGTACGTAGGCTTTTAGTCTCACTGTCCTTGACATTATTGGAAATATCCCCTAGCGGCCCTTCCCCATCAACTACTTTAGCATTTGGCTTCTTCTTAGCCCTAAAGCATTGGGCTTCTTCTTAGACCGCTCCTTCTTGCTAGCCTCATGTGGCATGTTTAAGCAGCCATCAGCCTTCCCATGTTCACTCTGCAGGGGCAAAGTGGGATCCACGACTAGATGCAAACCCCTCTCCTCTCATGAGCTGAACAGGACCTTTGCATCCGTCGGAATGTACTCGTGATCGTTCACAGTGTTAATCAGGATGTGGTCGTGAATGACCACAAGCTCCACCCCTAACCCGGATGGCACTCAATTGGAACCCATTTGCTTCCCAAGGATACTAGGTTGCAAATGTTCTGAAGAGGAGCTTTTAATTGGGATGTTTTCGTAAACAATAGTTAAGTCAGTCTGATCCATATCGTGCTCCAGGTAAGCCAGTAAGCCACTTCCATCTCTCTGGCATTGGTCTCCAATGTCTCTTCTCTGTTTATTTTCATTGCTGCAGTATTTGTTAGTTTGTCAAATGTCTCCGAGCAGTTCCCCTTGTATGACCAAAGTTGTTGCACTGGGAGCAAACTAGCAATATCCACTCATATTCCACTTTTTGTTCCAATTCTCCATTCAGTAGGCACAACAAAATTGATCGCAGTAGCTCCTTCTTAGCGTCTGCCTCGACAAACACCCTGGTATACGAGAGTCGTTGTCGCTGCACCGTGGATAAGTCAATGTGTAGCAAGGTCCGGATCAAGCTGGTCATCTTCATAATAGCAGATGTGTTCCACAATTGGGACAATAGCCACGAAAACAGGATCTAATAGGAACCAAGGATAACAGGTCCCGCTCAAAGTTCGTTGTCTGATCCCATTTTCGTAGCACCACCAGTCTCCCTCCGCATGTCCATGGACCATTCTCCATGACTCGGATGAGATCGTCCTCAAAAGAGAACTCGAGGCATAAAAATCAATTTTCTCACGAGAACACTTCCAGTGCCTCTTCGATCGTCGTACCCGCATCACGTATGCACAAACCTGATGATAGAAAGGTTGGGTCCCTACAACATAGAGGACCAACATGTGATGCCAGTACTCCACAGCCTCTACCATGTCCTCCTCCTCCAGATCTCAGCCACGCACACACACTGCCAATCATCGTTCGCTCAACGTATTGGAGTGCAACCTCCTCCCACATGCTCTTCGTTTCATAGGTTCGCCACATGAACTAGTTTTGCAGAGAATACAACCACAGGGTTTATATTAGGCTTCCTACAGCCTCCCTTAGTCCATCATGTGCATGCTCCGTCCCTATTCCTACTGGGCTAGAGTCTTGCCTTGTCACCTGTCGTACCCAACTAGGGCTGAAAATCGAATCTCAACGAGCTCGACAAAGAGTGTTCGAACTCGGTTCGACTAAACTATCGAACGATTCGATTTCCACCGAGCTTAAGGCCGAGCTAAAAATGGTATTTAAACCCGGTTCGATTAGAGACCTACGAAAGGATCGAGCTCGACTCGATTTAGCTCACGAGCTCAGACGAACACGAATCGAACCCGAGCCAGGCCGAGCCAAAGC